>JASDQU010306830.1:75902-104737 GCA_032191745.1 Picea mariana | reverse complement strand
GCCGCGTCCTTTTTTTTCTGTTAAACCTCTTAATTTTTGTGCGTGGCGTTCTATGGCTTTACGTCCTTCACCGTCTGCCTTCAACGCAGCGCTGGCATCCATTATCGTCCAGAGATCCATACGAATTTCGTGCGCGAGCTGTAAGTGAATTTTAAGTGCGTTTTTTGATAAAGCATCCAGTGCTGCGCGCATTCTCCTTAGTTCTCCACTCCACAATCTTGTGTCATTTGTCCATCATCAACATCCTCTGTGTGAAAATGATGTCCATGTGACCACATATATGGGAACAAATGCACCTATAAAAAAATAAACAAATCACAGTGTGAATATGTGTCTAATAACCAGACCATTAAAATATAAAATAATATAGATGTAATTACAATTCAAATGTGCATTAAAAATTTAAAAATGTACACAAAGAGATTATTACTGAGTTGTTGCAACCAATCTCTATGCTTAGTGCATCCTCTTTGTCACATGGGTAACGACCATATGTACCATATTTCTCTCCAACTTGGTCAACAACCCAACTGTTGGGGCATATCATTGGTATATTTTCTTTTAAATCATCAGGATAAGGCATGCTTCTACCATTCAACCATCTAAATTATTTCTTGTCACTTTCCCATTTTGTCCTCTTATATTCGTACAATGCGACCCACGACTATGTTTCTTCTGAATTGTAAAGAATGAATTTATTGATGGCATCAATTTTTGAATTCGTTAATGTATTCATGAAATCAAACCAACATATAGTACATATGAGATCATGAAAATATACATTATGAAGTTCATTGTGAATAGTTACTGTGTAGAAATTTGACAAACGATGAGTCACTTACTCTTTATCAAGCGCCTTTTTCTATTCATTTGGAGAATCTCCCCTTCTCTTTTGTCTTCATCCATTTCATTGTCTGAAATCACTACACCTGATGTGTTGTCGATTTGATTGATTTACTCACTGGCATAATAGAAAGACTCATATGATATGTACCCCTCTTCCATATACCCCTCGGGGTTTTCCCTTTGACAAAAAAATCATTTCAATTTCTTCATGTACCTCTCTAAGAAGAACATCTAATGACAGGAGACCACCCTGAATAAATCAACCTCATCTACTAGGTGAATTAGAAGATGAACCTGCAAGTCCATGAAACTCGGAGGTAGTTCCTTCTCAAATATACAAACAATCTCAACTATCTTTTGACACCACCATGGAATTATATCCATATGAATCTCCTTTGATGTGATCCAAYGTAMAAATGYAGATAATTTAGATATGGCACGTCTTAGGTCCTGGGGGAAGTCATGGTTCACACACCCACACACGAKTAGAGGATAATRACACTACAAAGTRAACACATACAGAATTAATTTGTTTTTATCCCATGGCATAAAAATAAAAATCACAAATAATAAAATCATACTTTTGAAATACGCCATACTTTTAGAAGGTTCAAATCACCATATGATTTCAAACCCAACAAATGGTATTTACCCATAGTGAAACAACATCGTAGGGAAGACCCATATAAAGAAGGCACCTTCACACCCAATATAACTTCCTTTTCCAAAGAAAGATCTTCTTTATTCAAAATCCATAGGACATCACCTTCTTTGAAAGACCAAGAGGGACCAACCTCTCCTCTACTTTATTGTCTTGGCCAACATTTCATTTTAGTTTTTGAAGAAATAAGATCTCTCCTCATAGCCAATGTGTCACTTTATTTTGATGATATGTTCCTCCATAAAGAAGATGAAACCTTTTTAAATATATCCATGGGATCTAGTAAGTGGGTAGTCTTAAGATGCTCCCAATATGGGAGCTCATAAAATATAGATTTCCTTTTTATTGCAATGGGAAATTTCTCAACATAGGTGTTGAAGAATTCTAGATCATCGAACATAGGCTCCCCATTTCAATCAAACATTTATGTAATCTCCTTCTCCTTCTCTCTCTCATATGTTCTAAGCCATTATGTTGGTGTCATTATTGCAGGCCTTTGGGTTCTCTCTAGTTTACCATTGAAAGCGAATGTTTCTCTTCAATAAGGGTGTTCTTTTGGGAGGAATACCCACGAGTAGTCATACACTGGCTTTCGTAGGTGGTTGGACCACCTAGCCTTTATAGAAGTTCCACAACATTTACATCCATAATAGCCTTTAGTTACAAGACTTTCAAAATTATGTATACATAGCACGTTAGCATTTAAGAATAGAACATCAATCATAGCGAATTAAATATGCAAATAAAAATTGTAACATATATAAAAAAATCGATAAACATGTTAATTACTAGAGAAAACTCATAAGACTAGATAATCATGTGTGGCATAAGCACATATGCCATACAATGTAAAACTCATTTCTATTGCGATGGGTCTTGATACATTGTATACATGTATCCCTTCCCATAATTCCTTCAATTCATCTACCAATGGTTGTAGGTAAACATCCATATTCTTCACTTGTCTTCTACCAGGGACTATAAGAGACAACATAAGATGTTCATTCTTCACGGAAACCATGGGGGGATATTTTTATTGATCATTACTACAGGCCAAACATAATAGTTGGTGTTTTGGAGGGAATATGGGTTCACACCATCCATTTCTATGCTGAGTCGTAGAATTCATACTTCATCCTTGAATTTTTCTGGCTATGTATCCTCTATATATTTCATGGCTATTGAATCTATTGGGATTCTCATAACTCCTGGCTCACTTCTGTGTGAGGCATTCCATCCCTGCAACATAGCTAATTCTTTACAACGAAAGAGCCTTTGAATCCTTGGGATTATAGGCACGTGCCTCAATATATTATGAGGAGGACCATGTGATTTACCAATTTTATTTGATTTATGGTACTTGTCATGCCCACATTTCATACATATCTCTTTGTCTGCATATTCTCCTCTATATATAATACAATCATTCGAACATGCATGATATGATATATAATCAACACCCAACATTTTCAACAACTTGTTTGCCTCTTCGCAGCTTCCAAAAAAAAAATTATCACTAGGAAGAATCTTATCTTTCAATAACCTACAATTAGTGGGAAACATAAATGTACAAGGTCATTTAACATTTATAAAAGAAACCATTTCTAATGTTGATTGTGTAACAATATTTCTCAAAATTAATATAAGGCACTTACTCGTCAATTAGCTCAATATTTCCGAGAAACATGCATTTGACATGGCAAACTTTTCTTTCAAGTTGTACAGTAACATTGTTGTCCCAAGTTGGGTAGGCTTTGACAGGGCACTAGGTCCAAAGAGAGGGGTGGTGGAAGCAGATTTCAGGATTTCAAAAATGGTATCACTGATATGAGCATCATCCCCTAGCTCATCATTCTAGAATGAATCTAACAACATTGTCTCCATGGTAGTCATATATTGTAAGTAATCATCCATACCAACCTCTTTTTGATTGTCTCCATTGCCAACTTCTGAAGAACTACTATTGTTGTAGTCATTCCTAATTGGTGAATTTGGACGTAGTGGGAATTGAATACGTGGTTGATTCAACCATTCATGGTATGGTTCCTCTTCGATTTGTTCTCTTATTGCAACCTTCTCTTTGGTTGACATTGTTGTGGGATGAAACAAAAGATGGTAGGTTGGTTTCTCATCATCAGAATCCTAATTTCAAAAATATTAAACATTAGTACATCAATGATATTAGTAAGAACAATACAATAATTAGTTTGTTCAAATTACATTATACCAAAAATTTATTACCATCGCCGACCTAGGATTGTGGATGGAAGATGGAATGTCACAATTAGCAGGGTAAAGAGCTTGTCCATTTCCATCTACCAACTGCTTGCGGTATGTTGCTCCTGATAATACCTTCCAACATTTTTGAACATAACTGAAATATTTTCTGCATCTGAACTTGATTTTGAATCATGATCCTACAAATTTGGATACATTTTTATTCAGATTGACATGGATAAAAAAATTCAATTAGATAATCGAAACATAATTAAAATAATTTAAACTTACTGGAGATGGAAAGGGAGAACTCCGCAATGGACTTTGAGCAATATGAAACGGGTTGGAATTCGAAGAATTGACCATTTGATCATATTATAAGATTCTCTCCCTCCGTTTCAACATAATTAGCAATTAATTTTTTTGTACATGTCTAAAATAAATTTCGAGGACCATACCACAATCAAAGTTTGAATATAGTTTTGAAACCATTTTTTAAGAATAAGGCAACATAAAACATAAAATGTATATTGAAGTATTGTAAGTCATGTGAATTCATCCTAAAATATAATTTGAGATGAATATACTATTTCATGTGCAAATAAAAGTTCAAATAAATTTAAAATCATTCTTGTGCACTTATAAACCACAAACACACTAGTGCGCATATTAATAATAAGCAATGGTGTGTTGAAACTTTAACCATGCCGTGTTTTGAGATTTTGTTAATAAAAAAAAATTATATGTTATTGGTGCGTAATATAATATGGGTGCACTAATGCATAATGTAATATGGATGCACTGGTGAGTCTAACATAAATGCACCGTCGTACAGAAAAAGTTAAAAAAACGCATGCTCATAAAATCCTTTAAATACTAAAAAGTTATTCACTATTTCATTATTTTGCAAAAAATTGCAGGGGAGAGACTTACAAGAGAGACATATGGAGGAACATTGTGGAGGAGCAGAATACTTTGGAACCACAATATTATTCAAAATATGAGAATTTGAAGGGTATGGTGATTCACTCTAAACCCTTTTCATAAAGTTTTTTAAATATTAAGAAGGTATTCAATATTTTCATTATTTTGCCAAAATTTACAAGAGACATATTCGGAAGAGAGACATACCAAGGAGCATTGTGGAGTAGAAGAATACCTGGGAACAATAGAAATATTCAAAAAATTGGGATTTTAAGGGTATGGTGATTCACTCAAAACCCTACATACTAAAAATTTTAAATTTTACAGTTGATTTTGATAATAAATTTTTTTATAAATTGTATTCCTATTTGGATTTTCATTAAAATTCAAAAAAAAAAAAAAGAATAAAAATCCATACTTACCTTAAACCCTTGGATTTTTTGCTTACGTGAATGCAAAATTTCACCCTAGGGTTTAACTCCCTCTATAACTTCAGAATTAAGGATTTTCATTTTAAGCAGTTTAGATCTAATGGGTTTGTTTTTCTATATATAAGTGTTTGGCATGTGATGCAAAGGGACCACTTATTGCATCAGATCCCAAACGCAGTCGACCCTTTGAATGTTTTTTGAAATGGTTTTTGATTTGTTGTTTTTTTAAATGTTTTTATTTTATTTTTTGATGTTCTATTTCAACATAAATGCATCAGTATGTTTATGTCTAAGGAGCACCGATAAATCCATGAAGTTTTTTATTTAAAAAAAAAATTAAAAAGTATGGTGGATAAAAAAAATACTGCCAATGTTTTCTCATCTAAAAAACACAGGAAATGTTGTCACCTAATTTTGTTAATTTAAAAAAAAATTATTTTCATCGGTGTGTAAATTTTCTATTGTTTTTTTATGAATGTTTTATTGTTTTGCTATGTTTTTGTTTTCTACTGTAGTCGTTGTGATGTCTTCTATATATATCACACTGTTGTAATTTACAATTTCTTAAAAATGGAATTAAACTCTCTACTGCGTTTTTTTTTTGTATTGAATGCACCGATGCATTTTATGTAATAAACACACCAGTACTTTGTATTTAAAAAGTGCACCGGTTACACTGATTTTTTTTGTTGCTAAAATTATGTGATTTTTTTATAAAATATATTTAATAATTTTTGTATTGAATGGTACGGGTTGTATATTGATAAAAATATGAGTGAGGAGAGTTCAAATAAGAAAAGTTTTGGTCGACATAATGATGACACATCCGGAAAAAAGAGGCAGGTTCTTTGTAAATTCTTTACAAAATTAATATGTTTGAACTATTTGTAAGTTTAACTAATATGTATTAGTTGTTGTGTGTCATCCAGGGACAGAAAATGAGAAAGCTCGATAAGGTTATTTCTTATCTAAGTGCAGAAGAGCGTAAAATCTTGATGGAAAAGTTGCAGAGGGATGAATCAGGTGAATGAACAAATATTATTCAATATGAAGTTTTTTTTGAATTTTCATTAATAATATACTTAGGAATATTAGATGACATATTTCAAACAATCTATTAATTCACATATGTTTAATGTTCTACAGGCACCAATAACAAGGGAATGTAATGTCATCCTAACAAAAAAAAATTAATTAATATACAAGATGTAAATGATGATGAATTGGTCCTTAGATCATCTGGAGTGGTGTTGGAGATTAATCAAAGGGGAATTTTTTTTTATAGAACTATGAGGGATATAGTGGAATGAACGTATAGACATACTTTCCACTTACAATATAGAAATCAATCCAATGATAAAAAAAACCAGGTTATATCTAAACTACAAGAAGCATTTCTAGAGCAATAGTCAATTAGACCTGTTAGACTTGCAATAGCAAAAACATACAACAACAAAAAATAATCATTCAAAAAGTAATATTCCTAAAAACACTTTTTTAGAATATATATATATATATATTACAAAGTATTGAGTTATTAATTTATCAATTTTTTCATATTTAGTTTTCATATATCAATATAAAAATACTTTATTTGTCATGTTATTTTTTCAGGAAAATTATGAAAATCCCAGAGGACCAATGAACTGATATCCGAAATATGCGAGTAGGAATGTCCAAAAAAGTGTACAAGGAGATGGTCAAAGAAATGGACATAATTTCATCGCAGGAGGAGCCATCTCAACATCAACGTGCTTCAAATGTATGTAATCATTGAATTTTTCTACTAGGTACAAATAATTAATTTAGCATTAAATACTGATTTTCAAATATCCTCTTACAGAAAAGAAAAGAAAATGGATCTAGTTTTTCACATAAAAGTCGATGACAAGGAAGAAAATGGGTGATAACAAAGTTTGTGACTAAATGTTGTTTCCTTATAACAACTAAAGTTTTTTTTTGTATATTTTAAGTTGTTTTATAGTATCCATCCTTGAATGTCTTCAAACAGGTTCTTACATACAAAGAAGATCCATCAGAAAAATTGATTGGCATTAGGTTATGTAAGGGTTGTGAGTATATGTTGGCATATCAAAAATTAATTGTGGAATTTGTAAGTATAATCTATGTTGTTTTACTTCTATCATTTTATAATTAATGAAGAAAAAATAATACTTTATATTAAATCTATGATTTATTATGGGGTATAAAACTTGCAGGAAACAAAGTATGGAACTGAGCCAACAGAAGAATTGTTGAAACAAAGCATGATGTTTGATTTTGAACATATGTGTATGATTCATGATTCAATTCTTGCTTTGCAGGTACGCCACTTTTCAATTTACATTCATGTATATTATTTATTTCAATTTTCATTATTCTTGCCAATGTAGATAGACTCATTACAGTTTATTTTTATGTTTGTAGATGGAACTTGAAGAAGATGAAAACAATTGAGGCAATCAACCAAACATTCAACAAAATAACCCAAGACATGGAAGTAGCTTGAGAACTAACAACAGTTCCAATGAAGAATGATGACCAATATATTTGGATATCAATGCAAGTTGCAATTGTATTTTTTTGAAATAATTGTCTATGAAAATCAGACATTTTTGTTTAATGTAATAGACATAGTGTCCCAATTGAAAGACAAGGGATTATCGATAAGTGTCCCATTTTGTATGACAAAGAACCTCTTTTTTATTTGTAAGCTCGATGTCTATTCTTTTAAAATACAGTAAAGTAAAATACAGTCAAAAAAATAAAGAGATTGCCCCTAAGAGTGGACAATGTTGGGCATGCCCTCAGTGGGAAACCGGGTTGGAATTCTTCCTGCCCTTAATGGGAAACCATGTTGGAATTCTTCCTTCCCTTAATGGGAAACCAGGATGGAATTATTTCTTCCCTTAATGGGAAACCAGACATACCCCAAAAAAACTGAGTTTTAGTGGTTCGTGTGTCTTTTGCCAGAAACTTGTGAAGCTTGCAAATAGCTAAAAAAACCTGGAAAAAAAAAAATTGAAAAGTGGTGCAGAGGCTTGAATATCAAGTCATGGGGTCGTCCATAGGATTTTATTCAATGAATGGACAACCACCAAAGTAACTACCACTGTCGTTGGCTGAGCTGGAGCTGTCCGAGGATGGGTGCTTGACTGAGAGGCATGTTTTTTTGATGTCGGGAACCTTTAGCGAGTTATGCGTGCCTGGGGCAGTCAGTGTGTTTTTTGTACCTGGAATCATTGTTTTCGTTGAGTTGTGCGTTCCTGGAGTTGTCGACGTGTCACTCATGCCTAGAGGAGTCACCTTAGAACTGATGCTAGGTGTCTCTAGAGGCATCGAGGAGGTGGGATGGGTCATAGAGGGAGGAGGATTAGTGTTGGGGGAAGCCAGAGCAGAGGGGGGAGGATGAGCTATGGGGGAGTTGGGTGAGTGAGGTGAGCTAGAAGGTCTAGGAACAAAGACACTAGGGAGTATGACGATGGCATAGGTGAGGTAATTTTTTACCACCCAATAGTTGCATTGATGCTTGGAGGTGTGACGAGCTGTCAAGAGGGAGCCTGAGATATCTTCTTCCTAGTCGTCAAGCAAATGCCGTAAGGATCCTGGAAAAGATCGATAAAATCCATCATGGTTGGCCAGGAAGGGAAAGTGAGGAGTAGAGGAGGTGCATTTACACGGCCACTTTTCCCCAGGGTGGGGGTGGTACGCTAGTGAGGAGGCATGGGGGAGAAATTAGGAAGACATGTTGCAGAGGAAATCCACCACCTTTCTCTGAGCACAGAGGGACATCATCTAAGGAGTGTTTAGATCTTGTTTACAAGGGAGGCGAGGTGAGAATGAGGGGAGTTAACAAAGATGGTCGAGGGAAGAGTGCGAAGGAGGAGGGGGTTCACATCCGGTGCCATTATGTTCATTGTACTGTTGGAGCGTGGGAGCTGCAGGTGAGTACAAAGTGTATGTGTGTGAGGGGTAGGATCCATGGGCGGAGTGAATGAGATTCGTCTTAGGGGGGGGAAGTTAAGGTGCACGAGTGGGGAGTGAGGTGGCACGCATACAATAATCATCGTGCGTTCCATGAGAGAAGGTGGAGTTTTTTGTTTTGTCACCTGCATCCGGGGATGACAAAGACCCTCTTATTCATATAATAAAATATGTTTTAATTTATTCTATTGCATTGTCCAATGTCGCTGTGAAATGTTACATCGTTGATTAAATATATGGATGAATAAATATTATAATGAAGAGATGCAAAACCTAAAGATACAAAAAATTAATCCAAACATCATATCCAAATTCACTAATCAAAATATAAGATATATGTAAATGTTTTGATAAATAATGGAATAAAAAAACAAAAATAATTGCACTATCACAGGTCGATGTTTCTTGGTGTATTTTAATTATTAATATCATCGGTGTGTTTAATATTACAATGCATTAGTGCTTTTCATAAGAAATGTGCACCAATGCTTTTATGTAATAAATTAGCATTGGTTTCAATATTTATTTAATAACACAAAATTACATTAAAAAATTGGCCTTTGGTGTGTTCAGTGTATACGAAGCATTGATGCTTTTGTGTTATTAATAATCACCGGTGCTTTAGGATTATTAATAAGCACCGGTGCATTTGTGTTATTAATTCGCACCGGTACTTTTGTGTTATTGGTAAGAACTAGGAATTTTTTGTTACTAAAAAGAACAGGTGCTTTCTATTTTTAATGCATCGGGGTTTTTTTTCCAGGTAACGCACTAATGCATATTATTTATACCACATCGGTTCCTTATTATTAATAAATCATTGGTGCATTCTATGTCGAAATCCACAGTGCTTAATTATTGTTAACTCTCTTGGTGCATTTTACTGTTAAATCCATCGTTCTTATAAGACAAACACCTCGGTGTTTAAATATTTTATTGCCTCGGTGCTTGACGTTAAGTGTACAACACCGGTGTGGTACATGTATGTATGCACTAGTGCTTGTACCTCATAAAACACATCTATTTGTAAACATTCACTAACACCTCCGACCACCCATATATTTTTAGTTATAATCAAGTTCTATTATAGTATCCACAAAAACATCCGCTATAAAAAACAGATGTTGTAGTGGAGGTTTTTTTGACATTTTTTGCCAATTTTGTAACACTAGAAACCTCAACTATAACCTCCACTAAAAGGTATTTTCCTTGTAGTGGAAAGATAATGGTTGAAAGAAGAAAGCAAGGCCCAGATCATAACTGATCAAGTGGCTAGGAACCTTGACAAAATAAAAGAAAAAATCAAAGAAACAAAGAAAAATATCGACCCATATTTGACCGACGTACATGAAGCATCTTTAATAGATAAGTTAGAACTTCTGGGGAAAATGAAGATAATGGATATAGAGGTGCAAAGTTCAATTGAGGTATGGAGAATTTTGTCCAATCATTTGTTGCACTCAGCCCTGACCATTTATAAAACAACTTTCGAAAGGCTACCACAGTCACCTGTAGAGCAGTTAGAGGCACCATCAACTTACTGACAACACTTTCAATTTTTCAATCCTGCACCTTTTGAATCGAACATGCCAACAACCAGTCATATTTTCCTCCAACATTCCCTCTTACAACTCCTTGATGACATTCCCATAGAATATCATTCCTTTAATGATCCATCACACATAGCTAAAGAATACCATCAATCCCCAAATTTTATAATTATCCTGCGATTAACTGATAATTTGCATCTCTAACCACTAATCGATGCTTCTTAGTAGTAGAATAATCTTCAAGAGAAACACTAGTAGTTAGAAACAAATCAATATCCTCTATATATTTTGAGATAGCCTCTACTTTTAATTCTTTGTATCTGGAACATTATCATCCAATGCACCACCTCATTCTCTTGACTCAAGCCTAAAGAGGTGATCAATCCTTACAATATGTTTACTAGGTTTAACCACAAATTCAAAGGATAATTATTGAAATAAGAGAAACCACCTACAAATATGACCCTCTAGAACAAGCTTATTTACAAAATATTTCAATGCAAATTGATTTGTATAAAATTTAAGGCATCCTCCTAGAAGGTAGTGTCTTAACTTTGGAAGAGAATAAACCATGAAAATTCCTTCACACTCTATGGTGATGTAGTTTTTCTCAACTTGTGAAATATTCTTAGTTGCAAAATATATAGGGTGATCTAGATTTCCTTCTCTTGGTTTCACAAGAACCACTCCTAATGCTATGAAAAAGCATCTACATGTACATGAAATTGTACATTAGAATTAGGAAACACCAAAATTAGGGCACTTACCATTTTTTGTTTGAGTATATTAAAAGTAGCTTCACATTCAAGGGTCCACAAGAATAGTTTATCTTTCTTCAATAACTTCTCTATAGGCTCTATTATCACCCTGTGATCGAGGCATAGTTGTAGATGAACCTTTTTTAGTAGCTATCATGGAAGGGTCCACCAATATGCCTTCCTTGCAAACAATGTGTCCCAACAAAATGCCAAATGGTATATAGAATATGCACTTCTTAAAATTTAGGGAGATCTAGAGCTGCCTACATTGATCAAACATTAACTTCAACAACCCAATATGTTCCTTCAACGATTTATATACAATTAAATCATCCATATATACCTCCAAAAACTTGTGAATGAAATCTCTAAAGGTTGTAATCACGACTTGAGAAAAGATACCTGGTGCATCCTTGAGCCCCAAAAGCATGAAATTATAAGAAAAGGATCCTTATTTTCTAGTAAAGGCGTTCTTATTATTGTCTTATTTTGCAATTCATACTTGATATATCTTGAAAAGAAATATATAAAGGAATAATCCTCTTTTCCTACAACTTGATCAATTACCTCATCACTAAAGGGAGTGGGAAAAGTATCATACACAAGTAGAGTTTAATCTTCCAAAGTCCACACAAACCTTAATGTCATGAAACTTTGTATTGCTGTGAATAACAATAGGAATGATCTAATTGGATTCATCTACTCAGAATATTAATCGATTTTCCAATATTATGTCAAATTATTTCTATATCTTCTCCTTAACCCTGGGATTAATATGATAGGGTTGATGGTTAATAGGATTACCATCTGAACACAACTCTATCCTCATCTCCCCTAGCTCTTCTTGAATCCATTTCATCTCAGTAAAAATCTACATAAACAATTTGTTGTATTCTTTCAATTGGGCCTAAATATTAGACATGGTCTTCTCATCCTTGTAATCTTCTTAGAAGCCATTTTATGCCATCCTTCACTTCCAATATTGACTTTCTGCAACTTCAAATTCTAGTGATATATCATACTATTGACATCCTTATTATTTTCTTTAATTAATCAGAGCCTTTATATTATCTAAAATATAGATGCTTCAACTCATCCAATCCATCTACATCTTCTCCACTCTGACCAACCATTCGACAAAAGAGAGGGAGATCCAACTAATTCATAGGTGCCTGGAAATCCATTAGCTCTTAGTGACAAGGACAAATAATAGGAGAATGGTTATTATGCAACTTATCAGTAAATATAATTTCCTTAATAAGCTCCAGAACTACAGTTACTTCATCTAATTTACCCCTAAAATAAAAATATTCACAAAATATATTTTGAAGGAAAACCCAACTCTTAGTCTACCTTCAAGCTTATTCATGTAAATACCAAGCCTTAGGAATGGATCCAAAAGTATGGAATCATATATGGACCCAAAACAGTCCACAAGCTTTCACTTTCACACTTAAAAGTTCAATTTTCTAGATGAATAAAAAGATTTGTTCTTCCTTCAAACACTTTCAAAAATAAAATATTTTTCCCTTAGTCAAAGATAAATATTGATAATCAAATTTAGGAGGAAAAAATCTATGTTTCATGGCTAGTTTTACTTCATCCAAAGTCAATAAATCTTGTTTATGGGTATCCCACCATATAATAGGAGTAGCTTTCAAAGCCACATCCAGAGAATGGATTCTTTATTCTTCCATAGATTTGTTCTTCATTGTACCCAAAATATCCTCTAAACTAGAATTCCTATTATATATAGGTAGATTATGTAACTCTACCCCAATCTAGAAAATAACTTTAACTATAGAAAATCTTATAGACAATATCTCTATTGATTAATTGGGTTGGTTGTCATTGATGTCAACCCTTGAAGAAAGTTTGGTATAAAATTTCGGTAGCCCCAACAGTATGGTTGAGGGACTTCAGTTTGATTGATGTATAATAGTATGAAGTTTAATATATTTGTAGGTAAGACTATTCTAGATGGATAGTACATGTCATGCCATTTTCGATGATATGCAGAACATCACATAAATCGTCACGGTTAGAGAGTTATGGCCTGATGAAGTGGAGAACCCTCATGAATTATCTAGAAGGTCAAAGAAGTCAAATTAATTCTAAAAGATCCTAGAAGAAGTTGACTATTCAAGTGGGTGAAACTAGGAGTTAGTCATGGGTTAAGTTGTTGCAATAAGAAAATAATTAAGAAGAAATTAGTTGTAACTAGAAGTGGAGAATTTACTATTTGTAGAAAAGTGAGTTAGAAGTGGACAAGTGGTTAGAAGTGGGTTAGCCCTAAAAGAAGGAAATTGGGTTAAGGTGGTTAGAAGGTAACCCCTTGAGGAAGCTACAAGGAAGTATAAATAAGAGAGAAAGTATCTCCCATTAGAACATATTGAATATCATTGAATATCTATTTTGTGAAAGGTTATTTGGGTAGGTATTATTGATAGAGAAAAGTGTGGTAGAAAAAGTGTGGCATAAAAATTGTGGTAGGAAAAGTGCAACAGAAAAATCGCGACAGGAAAAGTGCGACAGAAAAAGTGTGACAGGAAAAGTGCGGAAGAAAAATCGTGGCAGGAAAAGTGCGGTAGAACAATCGCAGTAGAAAAATAGCGGCATAAAAAGTGTGGCAAGAAAATCGTGGCAGCAGAACACTACAAGAAGAAAAAAGGTTTCTCAGTCACAGATTTGACAGAACAGGTTGTGACAGTGATATATTCAGTTTCTACATTTGGCACTTATATTTCAGGGTGACTGGATAGATCAAGGATAGGTGGTTGTAGCCAACTTCCAGTTGTAGTTGGAGAACATAGGGGTTTGTATCCTCCTTCTAGTTGTAGCCAAAGAATTGGGGAGTTGGAGCTTCCCTCAAGTTGTAGCCTAAAGATAGGTGGTCAAAGCCTCCTTCTAGTTGCAACTGGAAAACAAAGGAAGTTGTTGCTTCCAATAAATGTAATTCTTAAAGACAAATAAGAAAATTCATTCTTTGGTTTTCTTCCACATTGGGTTTCCACGTAAAAAATATTGGTGTACTGTGTATGTGTATGATTGTTCATTTGTCCATGGTTTATTTACTCTGCACTTATTGGATGATAATTCTATATTGATCATAAAGATAAATAACACTTTCATATTGTGGTTAAAAGGATTAAAAATATCTATTATTGATTCATCCCCCCTCTCAATAATCCAACAATTGGTATAAAATAAGGTTCCTTCATAAATAAGTTTAACCACTGAAAGGTAGATCATGGAGAGCAATATTATGTATAAAAATGGAATACCACAGTTTGATGGAAAAAAATATGCATTCTGGAGCAGAAGGATGAAAACATATGTACATGCACAGGGATTTGAAGTTTGGCAATCAATTGTAGATGGATACAAAGAACCAACAATTCCACCAAATGAAAACGGAAAGAAACTCAGTCTAAATAATTCAAAAGCCACAAATGCACTTCTAAATGGTCTTTGTGATTCAATATATACCAAAGTTATACATTGTAGCTCCACTAAAGAGATTTGGGACAAACGTCAAAATATTTATCAAGGAGATTCAAAATTCAAAGAAGCAAAGCTTCAAACTTATAAAGGTCAATTCGAACAGCTAAAGATGAAGGAAGATGAGAATATTGCAGCTTACTTCTTACGAGTTGATGAAACAATGAATGCAATCATAGGATTGGGAGAAGAAATTGAAGAATCTTTAATTGTTCAAAAGGTAATAAGATCTCTTCCAATGAGATTTGATCCTAAGATCTCAGCACTAGAATAAAAACCATATCTAGACTCACTAAGCATGGAATCTTCACAACCTATGAAATGAGAACTGAACAGGAAAATCCAGGTATAAAAGAAGAAACATTCAAAGCATTCAAAAGGTCAAAGAAAAAGGGAAATAAAAAAGAAAAAGAATATAACAACGATAGTGGCGTCTCGAAAGATGATGAAGAAGTGGCAAACTTTGTCAAAAGATTGAAAAAGGGAACTAACGGTAGATACAAAGTTAAGCTTACATAGATTTGTTTTAATTGTGATGGTATTGGTCATTTTGATTAAAAAAAGTCCTCATACGAAAAAGAAAAGAAATGATGAAGATGATTCAAATGACAAACAAACATATAAAGGAAAAAGAACAAAAAATAAAGTCTTCAAGAAAATTTTATGCATTAAAGAAGACATCGAAGAAGAATATGAAGAGGCAGAAATTGACTACTAAGAAGAAATGTTGAGTGCTATAGAATTTATAAAAAGATAAAAGAAGAGAAACAAGAAGCTCTAAGAAGAACTAGAGAAGAAAGAAGACACTCAAGAACTAGAGAAGATGATAATGAAATTGAAGGTTCAAATAGAAGAAGATAAAAGAATTGAAGAATCACTCAAGGAACAGATAGAATAAAGAGACAGGATCATTGGAAATTCGAAAGAAAAGTATGCCACATTGAGAAAGGATCTTCAAAATAAAAATATGCAAAAAAACTCAAAAGTTTTGGATGACATTATCAACAGTCAAAGGCCTAATCATGACAAGCTAGGACTTAGATACAATAAAAAAGAAAATGGATCAAGCATCAAAATGACAGATCAAGAAACATATCCAAAAATCTATGTAGAAACGTTCAAAGGGGATATGAAGTTATACAAGGAAGATCACGAGAACACTCTTCCACCGAGAAGATTCAGATTTCAGAATCAACGATAGTTAGAAACAAACAGGTCTCATGAAGAAGATGGATTCATAAGAGTAACTCCTTTCATAATATCTTCAACTCCTTGGTATCAAACTATGTTTTTTGGTTTATGTTATGCACGAAATAATTTTGGACATGAAGTTGTAAATTGCAGAGCTGATAGAAGGAACAGAAACAACTTTGAAAGTCATACACAAAATGGTTATCCAAGAAGGCCTAGTGAAACATAGAGAAGAAGCTACAAGATGTTTTAATCATTGAGAATTGAAGTAGAATGCTACAAGTGCAACAAATTTGGACACATGGCCAAATATTGTAGAATGATAGTCCCTACTAGAGAATCACAAAAGAATAACAACAATCATAGATAGGAACCTCAGAAGAGAACATGGATAAGAAAGTAGAATTAGTATAGAAATGAAGAATGCACACTCGATCTACAAGCTAATCATAAGAAACGTGGTTGGTATGTTGACAGTGGTTGCTCAAAGCACATGATAGGTGATGAAGGCAGATTTCTAACATTGAGAAAGGAAAGAGATGGAATAGTCTCCTTTGGAAACGATGACTCAGCTAGAATCATTGGAAAGGGCACAATAAGAATTGGAAACAAGGATACCAAGGTAGAAAATGTTCTACTAGTGGAAGATATGAAACATAATATTCTAAGTGTAAGTCAAATGTGTGATCAAGGTCACAATATTATGTTCGATTCACAGAAATGTGAGATAAGAAAAGCAACTTCAGGCAAATTGGTTGCAATAGATGTAAGAACTTCAAGCAACATATATTTATTAAGTGAAATTGGAAATGAAAAGTGTTGTCTAGGGAAGGAAGATGAAGTTTGGCAATGGCACAGAATAATAGGTGACATAAACTTCGATAACCTCATCAAAATCAGCAAAAAGGAATCATTCATAGAAATTCCCCAGATCACAAAGCCAACCAACACTTTATGCAAGCATTGTCAACGAGGAAATAAAACAAAGACCAGGTTCAAATAAAAGGAATACTCAAGAAAAAGACCACTAGAAATTGTGCATACTGATCTAGTTGGACCAACTATAACAAAAGGTTTAAAAGGTGATCAATACTTTATGTTATTGGTTGATGATTATACAAGAATGCTTGCAGTTTGTTTTCTCAGGAACAAGTCAGAAGCATTTGAAAAATTCAAGGTATAGAAGGAAATGGTTGAAAATGAAATGGATTCAAAAATCAAATGCTTGAGATCTAATAATGGGAGAGTTTGCTTCAAAGGAATTTATGGATTTTTGCAAAAAGAATGGTATAAAAAGGCAATTATCCGTTGCTAGAACACCTCAATAGAATGGGGTCGTCAAAAGAAAGAACATGGTAGTACATGAAATGGATCAAACAATGTTAATGGATTCCAAGTTGATAGATTTTTTTTGGACACATGCAATGCACACAACAGTTCACATTCAAAATAGATTAATACTCAGGAACAACGGTAACAAAACTCCTTACGAGCTATGGAAAGGAGACCAGCAAATGTGAAGCACTTTAGAGTCTTTGGAAGCAAATGCTACATCAAAAGAGAAGATGGCATAATGGGAAAGTTTCACTCTCGTGTAGACAAAGGCATACTTGGTGGTTACTCAAGGAAAGCATACAAATGTTACAATATAAGGCTCAACAAAGTTGTGGAAAGCATCAATGTAATGGTTGATGAGATAGGTGGACGAAAATTAAAGGAAGAAGAAAATGAGTCAGTGGAACAAGTTTATGAAGAAGAAGCAAAGGATGAAGAAGACACATAATGGGAAGATGAAGAAGATTAAATAGAACTATCAAAGAAAGAACAAAAATCACCTCCAAAGACACCTAGCAAATGAATACAGAAGAATCATCCATCAGATCGGATTATCGGGAACAAAGATGCAAGAGTTGAGACTAGAAGAAGAATTCGTTCACCAGAACAAATGCACCTAACACTCTTATCTTCGATTGAACCAAATAGTTTTGAAGAAGACAACAAGGATGAATTATGGAGAAAGGCCATGGATGAAAAATTGGATCAGATAGAGAAGAATGACACTTGGGAATTAGTTCCAAGACCAAGGTACAAGAATGTGATCGGCACAAAATTGGTCTTCAGAAATAAATTGAATGAAGACTGACAGGTTACCAGGAACAAAGCTATATTGGTATGTAAAGGATACACACAGGTTGAAGGTATCGACTTTGAAGAGACATTTTCCCCAGTTTCCATAATGGAAGCAATCAGATTGATACTAGATTATGCATGTTCAAATAATATTAAAGTGTATCATATGGACATGAAATCAAATTTTATGAACGAATAACTAGAAGAAGAAGTCTACATTGAGCAAATAGAAGGATTTCAGTTATCAAAAAATGAAGATTATGTTTGCAGATTAAAGAAGGCCTTGTATGGTCTCAAACAACCCCCCAAAGCATGGTATTCCAAACTAGACAGATACTTACAGCAGCAAGGGTTCAAGAAAGGAAATGTAGACAACAACCTCTACATCAAGGTAACTCAAGATAGTATTTTATTAATTGAAGTTTATGTTGATGATATTATTTTTGGAAGTGATGATGACAGGTTGAGCTAGAAATTTGCAAAGGATATTCAGAATGAATTTGAAATTTCATTACTTGGAGAACTATCCTTCTTTCTGGGTCTTCAGATATGTCAAAGCAACCAAGAAATTTTTATTTCTCAAACCAAGTATATCATAGAAATTCTAAAGAGGTTTAGAATGGAAGATTGCAAACTAATAAATACTCCTATGCAAACCAGTTGCAAGTTAAGTAAAGATGATGATTCAAAGTCTACATATCAAAGGAAGTACATGTCAATGGTTGGTAGCTTACTTTATGTGACAACATTCAGAACAGATGTAATGCAAGAAGTTGTACAAGTGGAAATATTTCAAGAAACACCAAAGGGATCACATGTTCTAGCAGTAAAGAGGATATTCAGATATCTCAAGGGTACAAAAAAGTTTGAATTATGGTATCCAAAAGGAAAGGATTTATCACTTATTGCCTACACAAATGTAGATTGGGAAGGTTGTATTGATGACCGATGAAGCACTAATGGAGCAACGTTCTACTTGGGTGAGTGTTTGGTATCTTGGCTAAGCAAGAAACAGTCATCAATATCATTATTTAAAGCCGAAGAAGAGTATATTGTAGAATCAACATGTTGTACACATGTTCTATGGATGAAACAAACTCTGATAGATATACAAGTTGAGTATGATGAGCCCATTCCAATCTATTGTGATAATACAAGTGTCATCAATATCTCAAAGAACCCGGTGATGCACTCCAAGATGAAGCACATTCCAATCAAGTATCACTTTCTACAGGAATAGGTTTCAGAGAAGAACATCGGATTTGAGTATGTGGGAACAAAAGAACAAGTGGAAGATATCTTTACAAAATCGCTTCCAAGGGAAGCCTTTGAGTATATTCGCTAGAGACTCGGAGTAATTTCTACTCCAAAATGAATTCTTTTGAATTCTTATCTTATATGTCTTATATTTACATGAGGAAGCACCATAAAGAGGAAATTTCAGGTTGGGGGAGCAGTTTTAGGAAGATTTTGGTCAGGGGGAGTAGCCCCAAGGACAGTTCAGTTAGGGGGAGCAGTCGCAGATGGGAAGCTACCTTTTCCATTGATGTCAAAGGGGGAGATATTTATTAGATGCATGATAGAGAGTTATATGCTTGGAGAGAGAGAACAGAGGCATGGTTCCAGGGGAGCGATGGTCACATGGGGAGCATGAGCGATATGACTTTAATATTGCATCAGAGTGTTGCCATCAATGTCAAAAGGGGAGATTGTTGGTTAATTGGGTTGGTTTTCATTGATTTCAACCCTTGAAGCAAGTCCGGTAGAAAATTCTAGTAGCCCCAACAGTATGATTAAGGGACTTCAGTTTGATTGATTTATAAGGGTATACATTTTAATATATTTGTAGGTAAGACTATTCTAGATGGAGATTACATATTATGCCATTTTCAGTGATATCTGGAACGTCACATAACTCCTCACGGTTAGAGAGTTATGGCATAGTGAAGTGGAGAACCCTCATGAGTTATGTAGAAGTTCAAAGAAGTCAAATTAATTCTAGAAGCTCCTAGAAGTAGTTGACTAGTCAAGTGGGTGATACTAGGAGTTAGTCATGGTTTAAGTTGTTGCAATAAGAAAATAATTAAAAATAATTTAGTTGAAACTAGAAGTGGAGAATTTACTATTTGTAGCAAAGTGAGTTAGAAGTGGGTTATCCCTAAAAGAAGGAAAGCGGGTTAAGTTGGTTAGAAGTTAACCCCTTGAGGAAGCTACATGGAAGTATAAAATAGAGATAAAGGATCTCCCATTAGCACCTATTGAATATCATTTAATATCTATTTTGTGAAAGGTTATTTGGGAAGGTATTATTGATAGAGAAAAGTGTGGCAAAAAAAGTGTGGTAGAAAAAGTGTGGCAAAAAAAATGTGACATGAAAAGTGCAGCAGAAAAAGTGTGTCAAGAAAAATATGGATGAAAAAGTGCAGCATGAAAACTGCGGAAAAAAATCGCGGCAGGAAAAGTGTGGCAGAAAAATTAGGGTAGAAAAAGTGCAGCAAAAAAACCGCAGCAGGAAAATCGAGACAGAAAAATCGCAGGAAAAAAAAGTGTGGCAGGAAAATCACAGCAAGAGAATCATGACAACAGATTCATGACATCATAATCGCGGCAGCTGAATGCTACAAGAAGAAAAAAGGATTCTTAGTGACATATTTGACAGAATGTGTTGTGACAGTGACATATTCAGTTTCTACATTTGGCACTTATATTTCAGGGCAGTTGGATGGAGAAAGGATAGGTGGTTGTAGCCACCTTCTGGTTGTAGCCGAAGAACATAGGGGATTGTAGACATAGAATTGGGGAGTTGGAGCTTCCCTCAGGTTGTAGCCTGAAAATAGGGGGTCAGAGCCTCCTTCCAGTTGCAGCTAGAAAACAAAGGAAGTTGGTGCTTCAAATGAATGCAATTCTTAAAGACAAATAAGAAAAAACATTTCATGGTTTTCTCCCACATTGGGTTTCCACGTAAAAAATATCGGTGTACTGTGCATGTGTATGATTGTTCATTTTTCCATGGTTTATTTACTCTTCCCTTATTGGATGATAATTATATATTGATCATAAAGATCAATAACACTTTCACACTGTGGTTAAAAGGATTAAAAATCTCTATTACTGATTCACCCCCCTCTCTGTAATCCAACAATCCCATGTCTTATGTTCTACCACTCATTCAAAGCTTCTTCTAACTCACTATCAAAATAATAAGTTATCCTCCAGATTAATAATTCATGTATTGTAGGGTTAATGTTGTCTTCTCTCTTCCTAGAGGTCAAGTTATAGATCTGATCCAACACATATCTTTCCATAAGATCCTCAAATAGTTTAGTATACCTTGGCCCTTGATATGTATCTCAAAGTTGGACTACCTTAGTACCATCATCCTCAAAGGTCATTGTTTCTTTATTTAAGTCGATCACAATATAATTCACAATATAATTATCAAAGGCCTAATCAATTACAAACAATGTTGGATGTGGATCTTGAAAATGGAAAAAGTCTTGTACCAATTGGCCATCTACAACTATATAGGAGAATAAACTAACTTTGGTTTTCCCATGGCTTCCCATGACTTCTTGGGAATAATCTTGACATTATATCCAAGATATAACATTACATCCTTGATGTCATATCCATCAATCTGAGCATCCAATCTAAACTTTTTTCTATTTCTCCTCACCCTATGTGTTTGTCTCTCATGAAGATTATAAACAATATATCCATCCCCATCCTTATTGGCCTCTATGATATTTCTAATGGTGTTGTACAACTTCTTAGTTAACTACTCATCATCCAAAATATCATAAAATAATTGAATCCAAAGATAAAGAACCTTCTTGTAAGTACCTTGAATTTTTCTTATGGCTTTTTTCCACAATTCTAGGGCAGTTGTACTATGCTTGAACATTGTTTAGTTTTTACCTCCATAATTTCAAGTGAATTAGGTACAAACATATTGTGGAACACTAAAAAAAATCCATTAAAAATATATTTGTATGCATAGGGTCAAATTTAGGTGCTCATGGTCCTACCTTTTGAATAATAGGAACTCCTAGATCATTGATATCTACACTATTTCAATCTCCGCCTCTAATAACAACATTAATCCTCTAATTGGTTTCTCCATTAGTTGGTCTAGGTTCTAAATTAATCAAGTTTGCTACTCATTATCTTGTTATATCTTCCCATTTTGCAATCAATTCAAGGACTTGTTCTGTAGCATTTATTTTGGTTCTACAATAGGAACACCAAGGCCTTCTAGGTAGGGGACAATCTCGAGCAATATGCCCCACCTTATCACAACTATAGAATATGACCAATCTAGTTCTTCCCCTAGTCCTACCAGCTTTATATCTATCACCTCCTCCACCTCTTCCGCAAGATCCTCCTCCCTAAGGTTGTGAGTTTTCAACTACCTTGAATGTGGCTCTAGCTAACCTATCACCCAAATCATCTAGAGTCCTACATTTATTTGTACTCTGAGTAGAGGTGCTACAAGACTCGCAATAGATAGTATTCAAAGTAAACGAGTATTTATGAAAAATGGTGCAGTGTCTAGGAGGATTTCCATATGTTCTACAAATTTCATAATATTTCCCCATATGTAAATTATGAGCATGATGGAGACCATGATAAGGTGTATTGTTATGAAATTAGGCATTAGTTGTAAATTCCACAAATCCACTTGTAGGTCTTCCTTGAAAGGGTCCCACAGGAGGGTTGGGTGTAAGTCTTCCCCACAACTATTGGCATTCAGAGGCACGATCTCCTTCAATCTAAAACCTAATGCACAACATATAATCTGTACTAAACTTGGGTAAATTTAACTCATGCATCTTCTCTATAAGTGAAATGATCTAATTTTGAACTTGGGACACGCTTGGGCTTTCCCTAGCTACTAAAGCCTTAGAATTTCTAGGGTATCTTGTCATAGATAAAATTATCATTTCCTTCTCTAAAGATTCTATAGGAGTGGCAATATTTTGTTGCATCAAAGTGTTGTGGCAAACAACAACCCCCCTTTATTTTTCAAGAATGTTAAGGGGTCCCATATTAATTTTGGTAATGTCACCTTGATTTGTTCTTGGTTTTATATTTATAGTATTTTTTATGTCTTGTCTGTCCTTTTTATGTTCTCATCATCTTCCTCTCTTTGATATCTCTCCATTGATGTGGTTTATTTTGTGTGATTTTCTTATATAGTCATGTAAAATTTTTATCATTTAGGTGATTGGATTGGTTTTCATCGGACATTATTATATCACAAAAACTTGGTTAATTATTGATAGTAGTTTTAATGTGAATTCCTCATATTCACTTTGTTCTGAAACAAGATTATGAGGAATATTTGTATCATTCAATAATTAACATGTGATTCTAAAATATGGTTCAATTAGTTGATTAAAGTTTGCCAACAATTGATTGTTTATTAAATATTATGAAGTTAATTTCCTCAAATTTTCAAAATATTTCCAAATCTCAAAACACAATGTTCAATCTAGTATATATAGAATAAGTGATATCAAATAGATTTGATTTTATTAATTGATTTTGGTTAATTAAGATTTGGAGATCTTGTAGTTCATCTTTTAATAGATTTTTGTTATTAATTTAGTTTATTTTTGTTAGAAGTGTCTATTACAGATCTGCAGTTCGACTGTAGTCTCCAAAATATGTCCAAAATCATTCATTCAGTTAAAATTATTCATCTCTACATGACATAATGCTTGGGAAACATCAAATGGAAAATTTGTATCAGTTTCAGGAGGCTATCTTCCATCTTTCATTCTGAAAAAACGATGAGGAATCTCTTCAAACAGCTAAAAACCTAGTTCAGAAATGGGTCGATTTACCTTCAGCCAAACCATTTCCTCAGAAAATAAATACTTTATGAGAAATATTATCAGGAAGGAGGCAGAATTCCCAAATTTGTTGTTATGACTAGTTCACAAGAAACAATTTTGCAGGTCCATTTTCAGGCTATTAATGAGAAATATTTTCAAATGGTTGAAAATTCACTTCAGAAACATGTCCATTTACCTTATCCCAAAATTATTTATGAAGAGGTTAAACCATTTGGGAGATATGATGCATTTTCTGGGTGGGTTATGTCCAGAATTAGCATTTTGCAAATTTTGTAGTTGATTATGTTCTTAATTATGTATCAGATTCATGATCAAGTTTTGACTGACCCAAGAGGGATTTGAATTGGGTGGAAAATAATGTATAAAACTCTGATTATTTTTATGTAAAGGGGGTTTTAGATATGAAACTTGAGAGGGAAAATTCTACAGGAAGATACTTTCAATGACACTATTGTAAGACATAGATCTTTCCTATAGAATAGGTAGAGTTTTGATCTCTGAGAGGAGATGAATTTGTACTATTGTAAATATGATTCTTGAAGGATTTCAGGACTCAAAGGATTGTATAACAACATCTGGAGTTAATAATAATAAGTTTTCATTTCTTTTGCACAATTGTATTTGAATTGTTGGCTTATTACTATTTCTTGATGTTGTAGTTATTTTGGTTTAAATTATGTTTCCATTACTGTAATGACAATTGATATGAGCACTACTGCTCATCTCATTTTTTTATGTTTGGTGAATTCTTTGTTTAAAGATATCTTTGCAAAGCTACACAGGATTTGAACCAAGATTGAATATGATTTCATGGAGATTAGTTTTTAATAACTAATAACTATTTATTGATCATTTTCAAACTTGTCTTGATTTCCTTTATATTGGATTAAAATGAACTACTTCTTTTGTTCAATATAAATCTCACAATGAATTCATATTACATGAATGTATTTGGGTATACCCATGCGTGTTTTTATAACTATTTGTCAGAATTATTTCATTGTGTATTGTGTATTTACTTTGGGACATGATTTTAGCTCGTGCATGCCTACCAAGTAAATTCCTAAAAATCATATTGAATACTTGTCCAATTTGAAGTATGATGGTGAGAGTAAAATTTTCGTTGTTGATCATATTTGTCAATACATGAATAAATGCAAATATTTTGACATTACTAATGACAATGAAATTTGCAGGTTGTTTACTCTCACATTCCAAGGACGGATTCAGAAATGGTACAAAGCACTATAGGCTAAGTCTATACATTCTTGGGACCATTTTATGGAGGTTTTTATGTTGGTTCATTAGAATTATAATTATGAAAATTTGTGTTTAGAAATTGAAAATATTTTTATGCATGCAAATGAATTTCTTGATGAATTTTATGCTAGATTCATGTCACTTTGTTTTAGATTTCATCTCGAGGATTTACCTTCAACAGAATATTTTATTGAATGTTTTAATTGTCTTGTTCCTCCTTCTAATGAATGAACAAAATCAAATAAAGATGAACAAAATATGTCATATCCATTAGTTAATCTTGATTCCACATCTAATTTTATTGAACCTAAGAATGTAGTTGAAACATCTCCTTATGGTTGTGCTCATCACATGGAGGGTTCAATAGAAATCAATCAAACTCAATATTTTACTAATGAACATAATGATATCTCTCCTTTAGAAGGAAATTCAGTAATTCATCTGAAACTAGTTCCTACTCTTTCAATGAAAGAATTACTTGTAGGTCAGAGTGATAATCTTATCAATGATGATGAAGATCACGATGATGAAAAGCTTTTGAAATCATCTCATTTTTTGTACTCTAGAAACCATTAACTTTTGTATATGGATTTGTTTTCAAATACAGATTCATTTAGTAATAGTTCTACCAACTCTTTTGTTGAAACCTTTTCCTCATCTAGTTCAGATTTGTTGGATAAAAAGACTTTTCTGGATGACAAATATTTTCTTATTAATATTAATTCTAAGTCTCCTGCTTATCCTTTTGAAGTTGATTCAAATTTACCATCTGATCTACAAGAGAAAGAAGTATTATTTGATGAGTATTCTAATTTTGATGTCATAGAGTCACATTCTTTACAAAGTGAAAGTGAGGCAGACTTAAGATCAATAGTTTCACACACATTCTCTTTATTGCCTTTTTCTAAGCACAAATATGTCTTTGAATATTTTGATGTGTTTTCTCATAATTCATTTCAAGTTTTAAGAGAGTCTCATTCTAATATTTTATTGGAAACTTGTTTTGATAAACTTTTGTTGGAAATCCTCTCTAGTGGCCATTCTATCCCTGTAAATAATTGTTGGTCCATTGGTTGCCTTACTAATTTTAGAATAGATAATTGTATGCATATAACAATTACCTTGGAGAATTACACTTCTTCTTTCCCTTTTCACATTTCTATGAATTCCTCATGGAAAGAAGATATTTCTTTTAAAATTTCAAGGACTAAAACAAATTCTCTTGATCTCATTAAGTCCTTTGAATTAAATCCTAATCAAATTCTCCATGGTAGCTTTACTAATATTTTCAATTGTACATATCAGGATAGAATTGGTTTATGGTTAGAAGAGTCTTATAATATTAAGTTTCATGTAAATAGGTTTCTTTTATTGTGTTTATTAGAAATATATGTATATAATGTGTTTACGTTTTCTTTTGATGGTTTAGTATTATTTTTACTTTTGTTAATGATGTTTGATGTGTACATATGTGCAGGTATGAAAGAACTCGAATGACTCCACTAGAAATATGACTATACTTAGTCATATTCCCCTCATAAATTTAGATTAGGAGTAGTTTAGTTCTTAGTTTTTTTTTTCCATTAGTTAGAATAAAATTGTTGGGAGATTATGGGATAATATTGAGTTGTCACCAAGGTAATACCTTTTCCTTGTTCATTCTTATCATCTTAATTTCCATGCTTTTCATTAAAGTTTGTTATAAGATTCATTCTTAAAACCAATCATTTAAAGCTTAATCATTGTTGCAAGAAGTAAGATTTGAAAAAGGGACAATATACAATACTTTGCTAAATCATAACTACTCTTTAGTTAGAATTTTACTTTTGCAATAAAAAGTCTAATTCATTCTAAAGGATTTAAGACATAACTTATATATATCTCAACATAATTGAAACACATATCAATTTTTTCTTATGTTGAGATATTTCTTTTCAATTTTGTCTTATTGTCTTTCTTGAATTCATGGCTTATTAGTTTCTCCTTTCTTTCAAGTTTGCAGTTTTGTTATTAGTGATTTAATTTAACTTTTAGCTTAGAATTTGATTTTCTTTGACTAGCTTCTCGTCACTCTTAGTCTTGATTTGATTGCGTGAATTTTCCAAAATTTATATGAGGGAAAATATTTCTAGGCTATGCCAATTGGTTTACATGGGGAGATCCTTACTCTGTATTTTTAAATAGGATTTCATTCATCTAAAGGTCATCTATACCTAGTTTTCACTTTTCTTGTACATCAATTGTTATCTATGGGGAATATTAATATATGTTTCAAGTATTATAAGTTCACTTTTATAAAGGAAATAATTTCCTATAGTCTTTACTTTGAATCCCTCCCATACCCCTCCACAATTAAAGCCTCTATTTTTGTAGATGAAAAGAAGATTAGTGGGGTCAAACTTAAATAGTATCATATCTATTTATTTAAATAGAATACCTCGCATACCATCCTACTCTCTTCACCCAATTTCTAAAACCAATTCTTCAAATATGTTAACCAAAAGGGTGGTAAGAGAGTTGAAAGCACATATGTGTGGGAAGTGTGTGCAAACTTGTCGGGGTACTGAACAGGCTCGCTGGCAGCGAGTCAATGCATACATGGTATCAAGACAACTTCATTGGGGTACTGAACATGCCTGCTAGCAATGAAGCAATGTTAAGTAAAAGAGGTAATAGGTCCAGACTAATCCTTAAATCCTCCTAGATATTTCCATTGGCCAATAGTAGAAAAAGAATAAAAATAATGATTATTCTCTATTTTTGGATTCATTGTTTTAGAACTGGACATTCAAGTAATTTTATCATTTAAAGCTTATTTTGTTTTGATTTTGTCTTATGTAGGACCCTTACGAATGATGTCATCTGCAATAAATTTTTGATAGCTTTCATTTCGATCTTTAGTAAATTTAGTCTTACTATCTTAACCAGATATAATTGCTTCATCCTCATGTGTTGCCAATTGTTGTGGCAAACAAGAACCCCCCTTTATTTTTTAAGAAAGTAAAGGGTTCCCCTTATTAATTTTGGTTATGTCACCTTGATTTGTTCTTGGCTTTATATTTATAGTATTTTTTTATGTCTTGTTTGTCCTTTTGACGTTCTCATCATCTTCCTCTCTTCAATATCTCTCCATTGATATGGTTTGTTTTGTTTGATTTTCTTATATAGTCATGCAAAATTTTTATCATTTAGGTGATTGCATTGGTTTTCATCGGCCATTATTATATCACAGCAACTTGGTTAATTATTGATAGTAGTTTTAATGTGAATTCCTCATATTCACTTTGTTTTGAAACAAGATTATGAGGAATATTTTTATCATTCAATAACTAACATGTGATTCTAAAATATGGTTCAATTGGTTGATTAAAATTTGCCAACAATTGAGTGTTTATTAAATCTTATAAAGTTAATTTCCACAAATTTGAAAAATATTCCCTAATCGCAAAATATAATGTCCAATCTAGTATATCTAGAATAAGTGATATCAATTAGATTTAATTTTATTAATTGATTTTGGT
>JASDQU010306830.1:20882-38793 GCA_032191745.1 Picea mariana | reverse complement strand
AAGCCATCACTGACACAAGAATTTGCCAGCTGAGGAATAGATCCATTTCAGAGTATCTCATTAAATGGAGGAAACTACCGGCTGAAAATTCCACTTGGGAAGATGAGTATTTTATGCAGAAGCATCCAGAGTTACTCAAGCGTTGCGAACAACACTTGTCTTAAGGGGAGGGGCATGTTAATCCCTAAATAATGGCTCATTACCCCTTAATGGGGGCATATTATATTAGTAATGTTATTTTATTTATGTCGACTTTAGTCCATTAGTTGTAATTATACCTCCTAGTCCCCTATATATACCAAGGAGACATTTTCATTTGGAATCATCTTGTAATTGTATATTTATGTGGGCATAATGAGGTTGCCCCCTCAAAGAGGCTTATTATATGATTCTCTCTTTTTCAAGGCATTGAGTACTTATTCTGAGGTTTTTCTATGCTATATTGATATTTGGTTCTTAACATAGTGACAGTGAGACAAAGAGTTCTATTCATGGCAGTAGAAGACTCTGATACATAAGACACCAAAGAAGAATATGAAGAGGAAAAAGTTGACTACCGAGAAGAATTGTTGTGTTCCATAGAAGTTATAAGAAGAGAAAAGAAGAAAAACAAGAAGATACAAGAAGAACTAGACAAGAAAGAAGACACTCAGGAACTAGAACAAATGATCACAAATTTGAAGGTTCAAATAGAAGAAGATAAAATAATTGAAGAAGCACTCAAACAACAGCTAGAATAAAGAGACAGGATCATTGGAAATTTGGAAGCAGAGATTGTCACATTAAGAAAGTATCTTCAAAATAAAAATATGCAGAACAACTCAAACATTTTGGATGGCATTATCAGCAATCAAAAGCCTCATCATGACAAGTTTGGACTTGGATACAATCAGACAGAAAATGGATCAAGCTCCAAAACAACAGAACAAGAAACATATCCAAAAAACTATGCAGAAACAATCAAAGGGGATAGGAATAACTACAAGGAAGATTACAGGGGAATTCCTCCACCAAGAATATTTAGATTTCAGAATCAAGGACTGACAGAAACATATAGGCTTCAGGAAGAAGAAGGAATCATAAGAGTAACTCCTTTCAGAAGATCTTCAACTCCTAGGTATCAAGCTATATTTTTTGGTTTATGTTATGCATGCAATAATTTTATACATAAAGATGTAAATTGTAGAGCTAACAACATGAACATAAACAACTTTGAAAGTCATACACAAAAGGGTTATCCAAGAAGGCCTAGTGAAACACAGAGAAGAAGTTACAACAAGTTTGAATCTTTGATCACTGATGTGGAATGATACAAGTGTAAAAAATTTGGACACGTGGCCAAATATTGAAGAATGATATCCCCTCCTAGAGAACCACAACAAAAAAACAACATTCACAGATAGGAACCTCAGAAGAGGACATGGATAAGAAAGTAGAATCATTATAGCAATGAAGAATGCACACTCGCTCTACAAGCTAAGCAGAAGAAACATGGTTGGTATGTTGACAGTGGTTGTTCAAAACACATGAAAGGTGATAAAGAAAATCTTATTTCATTAAGAAAGGAAAGAGATGGATCAGTAATAGTCAGTTTCCTTTGAAAGTGATGATTCAACTAAAATCATTGGAAAAGGCACAGTTAAAATTGGAAACAAAAATACCAAGGTAGAAAATGTTCTACTAGTAGAAGATATGAAACATAATATTCTAAGTGTAATTCAAATGTGTAACCAAGGTCATAAAATTACTTTCGATTCACAGAAGTGAGAGATAAGAAAAGAAGGTTCAAGAAAATTAAATGCAACAGTTGCAAGAACATCAAGCAACATATATGTACTAAGTGAAATTGGAAATGAAAAGTGTTGTCTAGGAAAGGAAGATGAAGGCTGACTATGGAATGGAAGAATGGGTTACATACACTTTGACAACCTTCTCAAAGTTAGCAGAAAGGAAGTCGTTAGAGAAATTCTCCAGATCATGAAACCAACCAACACTTTATGCAAACATTGTCAATAAGTAAAGTAAACAAAGACCAAGTTCAAATCAAAGGAATATTCAACGACAAGACCACTGGAAATTGTGCATACTGATCTAGTTGGACAAAATACAACAAAGGGTTTAAAAGGTGAGAACTACTTTATGTTATAGTTGATGATTATACAAGAATGACTACAGTTTGTTTTCTCATGAATAAGTCAGAAGCTTTTGAAAACTTCAAGGTCTACAAGGAAATGGTTGAAAATGAAATGGATTCAAAAATCAAATTTTTGAGATCTGATAATGGAGGAGAGTTCACTTCAAAGGGATTTATGGACTACTATAGCAGAAATGGAATAAAAAGGCAATTATCTGTTTCTAGGACACCTCAACAGAATGGAGTTGTTGAAAGAAAGAACATGACAATACAGAAATGGATTCCAAATTGACAGATATTTTTTGGACACGTGAAGTGCATACAATAGTTCACATTCAAAACAGATTAATGCTCAGAAACAACACTGACAAAACTCCCTATGAGCTATGGAAAGGATGACCAACAAATGTGAAGCACTTCAGAGTATTTGGAAGAAAATGCTACATCAAAGGAGAAGATGGAAGAATGGGAAAGTTTGACTCTCATGTGGACAAAGGAGTACTTGTTGGTTACTCAAGTACAATAAAATCATACAAGTGTTACAATTTGAGGTTGAACAAAGATGTGGAAAGTATCAATGTAACAATTGATGAAACAAGTGGATGAGAATTAAAGGAAGAAGAAAATGAATCAATGGAACAACTTTACGAAGAAGAAGCATAAGATGAAGAAGAAGTAGAAGGGGAATATGAAGAGGATTAGAAAGGAGTAGAAGAGAAAGTTCAACAAGTGCCTCAAAAGACACCTAGCAAATGAGTACAGAAGAATCATCCTTCAGATCAGATTATCAGAAACAAAGATGCAAAAGTTAATACTAGAAGAAGAATCTGTTCGCTAGAACAAATGCACCTAGCACTCTCATCTACGATTGAACCAAATAGTTTTAAAGAGGCCAACAAGGATGAATTCTGGAATAATGCCATGGATGAAGAATCTGATCAAATAAAGAAGAATGACACTTGAGAATTAGTTCCAAGACCAAAGAATAAGAATGTGATTGGCACAAAGTGAGTATTCAGAAATAAATTGAATGAAGACGGACAGGTTACAAGGAACAAAGTCAGATTGGTATTTAAAGGATACACATAGGTTGAAGGAATTGACTTTGAAGAGACATTTTCCCCAGTTGCAAGAATGGAAGCAATCCAATTTCTTTTATCTTATGCATGATCCAAGAATATCAAAGAGTATCAGATGGATGTAAAATCAACTTTTCTGAATGGGAAACTTGAAGAAAAAGTCTACATCAAACAACCAGAAGGGTTTCGGTTGTCAGAGAATGCAGATTATGTGTATAAATTGAAGAAGTCCTTGTATGGTCTAAAATAGGCTTCTAGAGCATGGTACTCTAGACTGGATAAATATCTACAACAGACAGGGTTCAAAAACGGAAGTGTAGACAACAACCTCTACATCAAGGTAACTCAAGATAGTATTTTATTAATTAAATTTTATGTTGATGATATTATTTTTGGAAGTATTGATGACAGGTTAAGACAGAAATTTGCAAAGGATATGCAGAATGAATTTGAAATTCCATTACTTGGAGAACTATCCTTCCTTCTGGGTCTTTAGATACATCAAAGAAACCAAAGAATTTTTATTTCTCAAACTAAGTATATTAGATAAATTCTAAAGTGGTTCGAAAACTAGTTGAAAGATGAGAAAAGATGATGATTCAAAGTCTACAGACCAGAGGAAATATAGGTCAATGATTGGTAGCTTACTATATGTGATAACATCCAGACTAGATGTAATGCAGGCAGTTGGACAGGTGGAACGATTTCAAGCAACACCAAAGGAATCACATGTATTAGCAGTGAAGAGGATTTTTAGATATCTCAAAGGAACATAATATTTTGGATTATGATATCCAAAAGGAAAGGATATATCACTTATTTCCTACACAGATGCAGATTGGGCAGGTTGCATTGATGACCGACAAATCACCAATGGAGCAGCCTTCTACTTGGGTGAGTGTTTAGTATCATGGCTAAGTAAGAAACAATCATAAATATCCTTATCTACAGCTGAAACAAAGTATATTGTAGCATAAACATGTTGTACACAGGTTCTATGGGTGAAAAAAACTATGACAGATATACAGGTTGAGTATGATGAACCCATTCGAATATATTGTGATAATAGAAGTGCCATCAATATCTCAAAGAACCCGATGATGCACTCCAAGAATAATCACATTCCAATCAAGTATCACTTTCTACGAGAACATGTTGCAAAGAAGAACATCATAGTTGAGTATGTGGGCACAAAAGAACAAGTGGAAGACATCTTTACAAAACCACTTCCACGGGAATCCTTTGAGTATCTTCCTCTGAGACTCAGAGTAATTTCTACTCCAAAATGAATGTTTTTGAATGCTTATCTTATATGTCTTATATTTACACGACGAAGCACCATAGATAGGACAGTTCATGCTGGGAGATTAGTTTCAGGAAGAGTTCAGTCAGGGGGAGTATCCCCAAGGATAGTTCAATTAGGGGCAGCAACCCCAGATGGAAATAAACATTTTCCATTGATGACAAAGGGAGGGATATTTAACAGATGCATAGCATAGAGGCATGGTTCCAGGGTGAGCGATGCTCATAGGGGGAGCATGAATGACATGAATTCAGTATTTCATCAGAGTGTTTCCATCAATGCCAAAGGGGGATATTGTTGATTAATTAGGTTGGTTTTCAATGATGTCAACCCTTGAAGAAATCCTAGTAGCGAATTCTAGTAGCACACGGGTTTGGGTAATGGACCCAAGTTTGTTCGATGGATAATGGTATGATTTTTGATATATTTTTAGGTAATACTATTCTAGATGGATAGTACATGTCATTCCATTTCCGGTGGTATGTGGAACGTCACATAACTCCTCATGGTTAGAGTTATGGCCATGTGAAGTTGGAGAACCCTCATGAGTCATATAAAATCCCCAAAAGGTCAAAGTAGTCAAAGTGGTTTCAAAGAAGAAAATATTTAAATAATAAAGTGAAGTGATGAGTGTACTATAAGTCAAAGTGGATACAAAACAAATTATTTAAATAATAAAGTTAATGGAGAAATTATTAAGTGGTTAGAAGTGGGTTAGCCCTAAAATAAGGAAAGTGGGTTAAGATGGTTAGAAGGTAATTTAAATAATAAAGTGAAGTGATGATTGTACGATAAGTCAAAGTGGATACAAAATAAATTATTTAAATAATAAAGTTAATGGAGAAATTACTAAGTGGACAAGTGGTTAGAAGTGGGTTAGCCCTAAAATAAGGAAAGTGGGTTAAGATGGTTCGAAGGTAATCCCTTGAGGAAGCTACATGAAAGTATTAATAAGAGGCAAGGGTCTCTCATTTTTAATCACACTTGAGCATATTGAATATCTACAAGTGACTGAGGTAACCAAAGGATATCTAAGCCGAAATTCATAGGAATGATGAAGTAAAGAAGGCCGAAATTCAAGGGAGGATAAATTATTTTGATGATGTTTTATAAGGTATGTTATTTACAGGTCATCTCACCATTTTCGCAATAACGTTTTTTATAGAATTATTTAGACCATGAAATTGGGAGGCCAATGAGGAAACATATCCAAGTAGTTGTGATACAAATTTTATCTTGTGGGTCATTGTATTTTTGGAGTTACATTTCGTGGAAAATAGGGTTTGTGGCTAGTCCTGAAACTAGTCTAAAACAAGTTTTCAGGTAAAAATGTGATAAATTCTTCATAACAGATCCAAATGTAGTAAAACCAGATGTATTGGTTAGAGAACAGTCTGTAGTATTATGTGTACAATTTTTAGATCCATACAACAAATATTCTGTGCGGGGAACGCTCTACAAGTTCTCTCTCTAGAATAAGCCAAAATTCAATAAGGTATGTCATTTTTGCTATAACTCGTTTTCTGAGAGGATTCAAGTAGTGAAACCTGGAGGAATTGCATAAAAGACATTGAAGAACCTTATGTACTATTTTCATATATTTATTCATTACAAGTACATAGTTATGATTATTGCAAGTTAGAGTTGTTGACTAATCCAAAATTAGTCATGTGAGACTAAAGTAAAGTTTGATGAAAATGCTAGTCTCTTATTGTTAAATTTAAGGAAGGCTTGAAGGTATGCGATCATATACACCAGGTCTATTACAGAGCTACAAATCAGATTTAGATGATGAAATTGATGAGTGTTTTTTGTTGAGGTACATGTTGAGTACATGGTTGAGACAAGTAGTTGATGAGTTGGCACATACATGAGGTGTATAGTTGATGATGTTGGTACATCTTGATGATTCATATTTTATGTCTATTTGATGCATGATTGGTACATATTTGGTGCATGTTTGATGCACTCATTGATGGTACAGGTTGACGTACAGGTTGGTGCATGGTTGATGCACTTGTTTATAGTAGAGGTTGATTACAGGTTGTTACATGTTGGTTGGCTACAGGTCAGTGGTAGAGGTTGTTACAATGGTATTTCTCACAGTGATAGTGTGACAATGGTTCCATAATTCTACTTATACATCAAGGAGATTGGACAGGGCAAGGACATGTGGTTGTATCCACCTTCCGGTTGTAGCCGGAGAACATAGGGGGTTGTAGCCTCCTTCTGGTTGTAGCCAGAGAATTGGAGAATTGGAGCTTCCCTCAGGTTGTAGCCTTAGAAAATAGGGGGTTGGAGCCTCCTTCCAGTTGTAACTGGAAAACAAAGGAAGTTGGTGCTTCCAATGAATGTAATTCTTAAAGACATATAAGAAAAAGCATTCTTTGGTTTTCTTTAGCTTTAGGTTTCCACGTAAAAACATCGATGTATTGTGTATGTGTATGATTTCTCATTTGTTCGTTGTTTTTTTACTCTGCAACTATTGGATGATAATTCTACATTGATATAAAACTTGCATTTTATGGATTCAATTGCTCTATTATTTATTCACCCCTCCTCTCAGTAATCCAACATATTTTTCACCATCAATTCATTTTTTAAATCACTAGTTAATAATCAGTTGATAAGCAATGAATTTATTTTTATCCTTTTCCCTTTCCTCTTCTAGCATAACAAATTTATCTATTTCATTCTAAATGGTTGAAGAGATTTTCTCTTAGGAATATTAGGAAAATTATAGTGAATGAAGGAAAATTTTAGGAGGATGGATTTCCTCCTTTCCATAAATAAGAAAATTGGGTGATTAAGTAGAGTATTTTGTTTTGGGGGGGGCAGAATCGGAAACTCACTGTTCTCGTACTCACGTGACATGGGGTCGATACCCGTCTGCTACCACTATAACCCTAGGTGCTCCATGCAACCCGCAAGAATGGAGCACAACTAAATTGGGGTGAGAATCAAACTTGAGACCTCCTTTACACATTTCCTTTCATTTACACAACACTTGCCAATCGGTCTACACCCCTGTGGGCAGGTAGAGTATTATGTTAATTCCTCTTATTTTCAACAATTGTTTTTTTCAAAATGTGGATTAGATTTTTTTTGTGGATTCAATTACTCCATTTACTTGCGGATAGTATGTGGCTAAATATCATAAAATCATACCTTTTTCTAACGCAAATTAAAAAAACCTAGAAGAGGAAAAGTAAGAAGCATTATCGAATATAATAATTGAAGGGACACCAAATATGGTAATCAAATGTTGTTATAATAATTATATTACAACTAATTCATTTACTTGAGTCAAATGTACTATTTTTTCCCATGTTGTGAAGTAATCAGTGGTATTAAAGATGTATTTGTGTCACTTATAGGAATGAGGATTTATCTCCCCATTAATACATATTCCTCACAATTCAAATGGTATATAATTTGAAACTAGATGCAATGGTATAGATTCTTTATTTTATTTTACGGTACTCATTTCACAAATTTTACATCTATGAACATGAGAGTGAGCATCCTAAAATAGGGTGGGCTAGTTCTATGGGGAAAAATACCCCTAATTCGAGTCTAGTGACTAGGCATAGCATTAACACCTTAAAAGACAAAAAATCTTATATTCTACCCAATTCCAAAAATACCTTACGATAATTAAGGGAAGAGAAAGAAGATCGAAATGTTTACCTTACATAATTTCGATTGTAGTTGATCCCCTCCATTTGTTGTCTACTCCAAGATTGTAAGTCTCCTCCAAAAGTTGGTCTGAAACAATGTTACAGAACTAACTATGACAACATATAAATAACTATAAAGATCATCTAAAGGGCTAGGAATTCATGAAAAGAATCCATAAATGTAAACATCAAGACATAAAGATCTGGGACAAGAAGTTTTCTCTTTTATTAATAACAAAATTGGTAGTTACAACCTGAATTTTGTTGGTGTCGCTCCACAAACCTCCCCTGGGTTCCTCTTCTTTGTCTCCAAGTAAAATATTCGCAATATGATATCCTATAAACCAACATGGAAATATATAGGAAATGGATGGATTGTCTGAGGATGGATGGAAGGGAATGTTGATGATGAAACTCAAAGATAAATGCAAAAAAGGCTTGGAATACACAGGAGAAATTTTGGCAGAGTTCTATTGATTCTCTTTCATATATCCAAATGACCCTCCTAGGGCCCTTTTTATATGAATAAATTATGGTTATTCAGTTTTTAGAAGGGATACCGGAGGTAAAATGTTTGCACAACCTAAGATAGCCCGTAAACTTCACCGGAAAGCGCAGAATTTATATTTTTTTGCAATTTTTTAGAGTACACGCGGGCTTTCAAGTGTGCAACTAGCATATGTAAATGGGTTTCTATGCATGAAACTAGCATGTGTATGTTCTATGCATATGCATCAAGACGTGTATACCATACAATTTGTTTTTTGAGAAGAACTCCAAAAACAAGGGTTGGCAGATGTATGAATGAGTAGGCCAAGATCATAAATGCATAGTAGTGGCATTTTGAGTTATAAAAAATGCCCCATAATGTGTGGGGTCAAAAGAGAAAATGATGGCCTAAATAAATTACAACATCTTTAATAAAGTGGGAAATCACTAGAGTCAATTAAACCCAAGCAAGTATCCATGACCACGACATCTGCAATAATATAATAATAATCACCGAGGTGTACATACCCATGCTCGGGATAACATAAGCATGGATTCCAATCAAGTACACTAAAGATCCATGTCATATACAGTAATCATGGCTACATGACCAATATTTATGCCAATATAAAATGTAGTCGTGAATAATACATAGCGGATCTACATCTCAAAATCATCTGAATATATACAATGTCATATGAATCTTCAGGAGGCATTAATATTTGTGGTTGGAGATGATAGCTTCATAAATCAAGCAACAACTTAAATATCTTCAAAACTTAGATAGGAGTATAATAGGACCGTAAGACTCACTACTTTGAGGTCTTCAACAAGCCATCGTGGAAAGAATGGAGTATCTTGATCATCATGCACATATCTTCATTGATTTTGAATGTGAACATGACATGATGCTCGGGTTGGTCGACTCATGAAGGTCAAGAGGCTTATCATAGAATGGTTGACTTGGGTTTCAAGACCTCCCCTTGGACAAGAGCATGATATATGAAAATACTCAGGAAACATGTTATTGAAATAAGGCTGTGGCACAAGAGACACCACAAACTCTCCATATGTTTGGAAGAGTAGCCAAATGAAGGAGGACATGAATCTACATAATGAGAATAACTTACTAAGGCCATAATAGATCCCAATTCTTGTAGAACAAGTTGAAGGATGTGCTTTGTCCAAAGGTGACTAGATTGTTTCCAATAAAAGAGAATGTTTCCCCGTCCCCTCTTTTTGGAATATTTGATTTTTTGTCTTTTTCATGTATTTAAAGAGCTTGAAAAAGAATAAAAGAATGCTATGTTACAAAGGAGGAATGATTTTCATGGGAAAGGACACTAGTTCCAAGCGCATGGAACATATTGCTGCTCAATGCAAGGATACATGTGCAGGATAAGGACACTCGGGAAAATTCCTCCATGGGTCAAGGTGTCAAATCGCAAAGGGAAAATGCTACAAGGATTCCACCTAAGGAATGCTCTGAAAGTTAAGCATTATCAACATGAAGTCAGAATTAGTCCAAAGACGCAAGGATGAGACATGCGATGTGATTACGAAATGACACAATGAGACTCCTTCCATGTAAATTTTTACGATCCCAGAGAAGGTAAGATTGACGATTTTTCACTTTTAGAGAGTCTGAAAAACACCAAAAGAATAATCCAAAGTGTTCTTTTTTGTACAGTTAGATACCTAATCCTAAAAAATGATAAAACAATACTTGGGAATACTCTCTCGGTGAGACAAATCTCCCGAGGTGCACCTTTTTCGTAATTTGAGTCTCTAAGGTCCATAAAATGTTTAAACTTATACTAAGGAGAAATATAGTTCCTTTTTCGTAAATTTTGTTCCCCGGGCCCAAAAAAGGGATAAACTAATATGTGAGAAAAATTGTCCAGCGGGACGTATCACCTGATGTATTCCTTTGTCCTAGTTAATTTATTGGCTGGAAAAAGGGTTAAACTTATGCCAAATAGATGTTCTTTCAGGACCTATTAACGAGTGTGAAAGAAACAAGGTCACTCGATAAGATTTTCCTATTTAGGGAGTCTGAAAATAGATTAAAGAAGACTCCAGGGGTGTCTGTTTTTGTAAATAATCTCCAGGGCCCCAAAAAGAGATAAATGAAAACCAAGGAGAATGGCCCCTTTTCGTAACTTTAGTTCCTTGGGCCCAAAAAATGGGTAAACTTATACATGAGAAAACTCTCTTAGAGAACCATAGCTCCGATCCAAAAATGAAGGTATTATTGATAAATCGCAAGTTAGTTTAATGTACTTTTTGCATCGGATCGTTAAGAATGTGAAATACATAAACTTGTTATCTTGTTTGCGGAATATCAAATGTGGCTTTTACTTTATGTTTATTAATGTATAAAGAGATCAACCATTAATATTCATGCTGAAAATGAAGAGAATAGAACAGAAAAAAAAAAGAGAAATAGAGACAAGAGGTTGATAACGGAGTTCACCAATCATTGGCTACGTCTCCGAGCCCACTTCAAAGTGGAGGACCTCTTTATTGCTCTTTAAAATGCTCAAATTTATTTTACAGTGCTCTTTGTTGTTACATTACATGCTTCATGTCTTCTGTACAAGACCTCCTTGCTTAGATTCATGCATGCACCATCAAAATCCTCTCAACAACATGAAAAAAATGCCTCTCAAAACATGAGAAAAGGCCAAAATTTACAAACTGCCCCTTCAAAACCCTGCATCAAAAAGTCTCCTCTAAAGCTCAAAAATCCTTAAATTTATAGTATTTAGGCCCAATAAGAGAATCCCAACTTCCCCGAAAGATATGGCCTCTTGTTGGGATCAAATCCCCCTTCAAATGGCCAAAATATCCAAAAAACAGTGAAATCTGGGCTTTTCTAAAGTTAAAAAAACCATTTTTAACAAAAATACACAGAGTAGCCCGCGCCCTTGGCTCCTGGTCATTAGGGATCTGCATAGGATCACAAGATAAAAAGGAGGGCTCTTAGCTGGGCTAAGCCCCTTTTGGAGTGTGCCCCCCTGGTCTCATGGGACTCTCCTCAAAACCAGGGCTAAGGTTTATCCATTGGGCATCCCCCTTGTTACTTTATCACCTTTATTTATATTATTTTTTGTTTTAGTGTTACAAGCACCACCAAGGGCACATTGGCAAGGGACCTTTGTCAAAGTCTTGGGCTGAACCAAGAGGTCATGGGATCAAACCCCATGGACTCCAATAAAACTTTTTCCACCAACCATTAACCAATACCATGGTGCCACGTGGCAGCCCATGACTGGGCCACGTGGCACCCAACCATTTTCCAAAAAAATGCCACTTGTCAGTTGTTGGTTGGATCCTTGTCACTGACCAGTCACCTTCTGTTAGACTGCCACTTGTCTCTGCCATGTCAGCATTGCTGATGTCATCATTTGATCGGACCTGCTGACTTTTTGCCTGTTTGAGAAAATGGTCAAAGTAAGATAACTCTCGCATACAACATCCATTTGAGAAAGTAAATATATGGCCAGAATCAGGAGAATGAGATGAACGCAATGGCGTTGGTTTCATCTAATTCTAAGAACTTTGATTTTTGAGCATTTTCTGAGCTTGGGGAGCCTCCTGGATCAAGCTCCTAGGGCATACCTTTTTTGTCAATTAGCCATATGAACCGAAAAAAGGGGTAAACTATCACTGGACATATGTGCCTTCAAATTTTAGTTTGATGAGCGTGAAGGGCAACAAGATCTCTCAATAATATTTTCAATTTTAGGGAGTCTGAAAAGATCCTAAAGAGGACTCCAAGGGGGATCCTTTTCGTATGTAATATAAGTGAGGATGAAAAGAATAAATAATCACTTGCTAGATGTCACTTTCATATTTTAAATGAGCTTGAAAGAAAACAAACCATGCTCTAGGGGATTCCCAAGGGTATAGGCCAGAAAAAATGATGAAGAAGAAGGATGTGGCTTCAACACAAAGTCATGGCGGGATTCGAAAAGACTCCTCTTCCTATGAAGTACTTTAGCATGGGAACCAAATGGAAAATAAGGATCTAACTAGGATTCCCATGAAAGGAAGGCTCTACCACATAAAGTACGACACACTTATCATCAAGGATGGTTAGTGTCACAATTTAGTGGGGTCAATCCTAAGGATAAATGAACTAGGAAACGGATAATGAAAAAAATGCAAGTAGGGAAAAACCTAACTTATATGCCAGTTTCAAGGTCAATACCTGTCAAAGCAGATCAATACGTTGAAAAAATTTCAAACAAAAAATGTCTCTAAGATCTTGCATATAAGGCCAATAACACTTATCTAGAAGTTAATTAATCCAATATAGATAAAAACTTCAGAAAATAAGAGGTACTACTGAATACAAAAATTGAAAACAACAAACCTGAATAGTACAATATGGTAAAAGGTATCGCACAAACTTACATCTCATGCATGGTACTGGTTCAGGTAGAGTCCGTTGCTAGAATTTGACCAAGAGTCTCTTAAATAGTCAACCTAGAAGGTCTCCTAAAAGGGAAGAAAACATAAACCACGGTGTAAGTATTCCCACAGCATAGAAAACGTAGTCATGGCTTCAAATATAGCCTCATCCAAAGGCAATTCAACATATGAGAGCTCACACAAATGAGGAGGGTCAAAAGTCCCAAAGGGTGAAGTAAATTGACCATATTCTATACGACGATGGAGGTTCTAGCCAGGACTAGCAGTATCTATCAGTGAAGAAACACAAGCATGAGGGATTTAGGATATACAAATAGTGATATCAAACTAAAAAGGATACTCAAGATCACTCAGACCAAAAGGGGGAATAAAGGGATCCCAGGCCCCCATTGGATAAAAAACCGATCAATTTCCTAGACCATGTCTCGAGAAGGAAAACATGATTTCACAGGTTCCTGCTCAGAAGCAATTGAACATCGAGGATAAGACGCCACATAATTTATCTGTGGTGGGGTAGAGTCTACATGAACACTTGGAACATATAAAGGGGCATCATGAACTAACGTTGAATTAGGATGGTGATTATCAGATGCCAGTTGGTTGATAGTGACAATGCTTCCATTATGAGGGAAATGCATCACCCGAAAGAGCGTAGACACCATAGAATTCATAACATATACATAATCACGCCCGAGAAGCATATTGAAATCTAACAGGCCTTGCACCACTATAACATTGACAAGTGCAGTCTTCCCACCTAACAATATAGGAAACTGAGGAAGAATCCTTAAATATTCACTAGGACGTCTGTCAAAAACCAACAACTCATGTGAAGTAGACACAATCTTGGGAGAACCCAAAGCTTTCCAAGCCAAGGAGGATAAAACACTTGTGGAGGCTCCTTCATCCACAATACATCAGTAAAAAAAAATTGAATTAACTTCAACCCTGATTTAAAAAGGTGCAGAATAAGGAAGGTGAGGCTCAAAAAGGTCATTCCAATTAAAATAAACCATCATAGGACTTGGAGGGGGTTTTATCGAAGTGAGTGGAATGCCCCCTTGTTCTAAAAGTACTGAACTGGAAATGCTAAAAACATAGTCGGTAGACACATCACTCTCCATCAAAATAGTGGGATCAACCAAATATTGCATCGGCGTGACCACTTTGGTAGACTCAATACTCTCTAAGAGAAGAGTGGGATCAACCGAAGATTTCATCGGTGTGACCAGTTTAGTAGACTCGACACTCTTCAAGAGAAGAGTGGGATCAATCGAATATTTCATCGGCACGACCACTTCCTCAACCACTGGTTGAATAGGTGGTGAGACAACATGGTCTGAAGGTGCATTAGCCCCCAAAAGAGGATTGGGATCAGTCAAAGATTTCATCTCCATGACCACTTCATTAACCAAAGGATGAATACATTGTGGGGAAACAAAATAAGACTCAAAATCATAATATCTTTCATACATGGACCACAATATTCATGTCTCTGGAATTCCAGGGCACAAATGAGTAAGGTGATCTCCCTTACAAAGCTTACAAGGAAACTTAGTCTTACGTCCTATCTGTCTATATTTCTCAACCAAATAAATGCTCCTGTCATGACTAGCAGTGGTTGGTTTCTTGCCCTCATCATGACTCGTAGAGGTTGTTGACAACTCTCCAACATGAATAGAAAAGGTTGGTTGTTGAACTCCAGTATGACTTGCAGGAACTAGGTTCATTCCCACAGCATGACTTGTAGTGGTTGGTTGCACATATCCAACATGATTTGCATAGGTTGGTGATTGGTCAATAACATGACTCGTAGAGGCTATAGGCCTATCACTAGTATGACTAGTAGTGACTGGGATATTTCCCCCATTATGACTTGTAGCGCTTGGGTGCTTTCCCCCAGCATGACTTGCAGAGGCTGGGTGTTGGTATTCAACATGAATTGCAGAGGTTGATGACCTATCTCCAATATGACTCTTAGAGGTTGATGATTTATTCCTCCTATTCTTCCTCTTTCTATTTTGTTTATACTTTTGGGCACTAGTAGTTATACTTTCACTAGAGAAGGTAGAAGGATGAGGAGAATACTTTGTTGATGAAGGAACGTCAACATTATGCCCATGACATAAGGTGCTTAACTGAGAAGCATCAAGAGAATTTGGGACATTTGGAATGGTACCCAACCAAACCGATATTCACACATTCAACCCAAGAATGTTCAAAATGGCCATCAAAGGGACACCAACATTTCCAAACAAAGGAAAATTACAAGAATCCCCTTGCGAAGGGGTTCCTTGGTTGGTATCGTTGGGAACTTTGGATATGAAGATATTATACACCGGTTCTTCCTTTCCAGGATCGTTCAAGTCTGTAAAAGTCTCACACACTAACTCTGGTGAACCAATAGTATAAAAACGCATGCCTTATAAGAGGTGGCTCCATGCTTTCAAGAGAAATACCACCCTGATTCCATGATCCAATAGTGGTGATGCTAACACAACCTAAGGAAAACTATACAAATCATCACTCCACTAAAAATTCCTAAGTGAAACATCGTAAAAAAATGGGAAAGAGGTAGGAAGAGAAGTTACGCCAACCAACACTAGAGAAACTTACCGGTGAAAGTGTAACTCAAACACAGAAACACCCTTCAGGTATACTCTACGAAGCATGGCCTGACATTTGTCATAGGTATCATGGTATGCCCCCTGTAGTCACCTATGTGAGTCCCTATAAAAGAAAACTAGGTTTCCAACATGCAGTCAGTCACTAGGAGGGTACAGTCGACAATCGGGTAGATCATATGAGTAGGATAACTATGTTCAAAGCCTTTTGAGGGTACCAAAAGGAAATGATCTAGAAGACAACTAAGGATCCTGAATGGATTCGAGGTCCATGAAGCTTTGTAGTCATATGCATTCAGAAGAATCACAAGAATGACCCTCAAATACGATCCCCACTATGCTTGGTCTGGCTTTGGAGGGGCTATCTCCTCTTCTTTTCCTCACATGACCTTGTGTTTAGACCATGTTTTAGAGGGGGGTCCTGGTTAACTTTTACAACACTGGACTTTAACACTCCCTAACTCAGACTCTTATGTTTGTTAAGTGGCCTTGGAGATTTTCCTCTCCAAACCTAATCCAAGGCCCTAAAGCCTAGTCTAGTTGGTGTACCCTATAAACAAAAAAATCTAATTGATTTTAACATTAAGCGTTAATTTTAGTGGCTTGATTACTCAGGGGTGCGGTAGAAAAACTGATGTTGTTTGAGACTCTTGCAAAAATAAAACTTATAAGAACACTGGAAAATAAAAACTTACACTAATCATTCAAATGAAAAAGAGTTTCAATAAAGAAAATGCATCAACAATCCTTCAAACCTAAAGATGCAATCTTTTCTCCTTTCCATGCAAAATGCACAATGCAACTTTCAAGTGAAACAAAAGAGAAAATGAAAGGATTTTCTTTCTTACTTTTCTTTTGAAATGCTTTCAAGATGAGAAGAAAACAAAACCTTATGCTAATTCCTTTTTCTTTTTTAAATAACAATGAAAAGCAATGCAAAGAAAGAAAGAGACCTAGCTATCATAAAAACTAGGTTTTCTTTTTGTTTTTCAATTAAAGCAAAACTAACAAAAGATGTTAAAAGAAACTGCAAAATACACGATAACCCAAAAAATTCAAGTTAAAAATAAGCCAAAAAAGTTATACAAGAGGTTTTTTTTTTGGTTATTTCATAAACAATCTGACCCTTGAACCTAACCAAACCATAGCCAACAGAGACCTCTGGAACTCAGAAAGACCTGACCAACCAAGAGCTTCCTAAAATAAAAGAAAATATTTTGAAAAAACATTTCAAAATGGCAGGAACGTGTATTGTGCACAGTCATCCTGCGAATGTACGTGGGTTGTGTATAAAGCAGAATGTGTATGTACACGGGATGGGTATAGAACATGGCACGTACACTACTAAAAATTCTCAAAAAAAGAGAAAGATTCTAACAGAGCACCTAGATCAGGGAAGCTGGTAAGCACCTGGAAGGTGACCAGACACCCAAACATACTCAGAACACTCAAAAAAAAAACAGGAACTCAAGCCAAACAAAGATCTCCCAATAGGAACCTAGAGAGACTCCCCAGTGAAGTCGCCAATTCTGCTATGGGGGAAAATCCCCCTAATCTGGGTCTAGTGACTAGGCAGAGCCTTGACACCTTAAAAGATAGAAAATATTATGTTCTACCCAAATCCAAAAATCCCTTATGATAATTAAGGGAAGAGAAAGAAGATCGAAATGTGTACCTTAAGTCCTTTCGGTTGTTGTTGATCCCCTCCAGTTGTTGTTTGCTCCAAGATTGTAGGCCTTCGCCTAAAGATAGCATGAAACAATGTTACAGAACTAACTATGTTAACATATGCATAGCTATCAAGATCATCTAAAAGGTTAGGAATTCATGAAAAACATCCATAAATGTAAACATCAAGACATAAACATCTCGGACAAGAATTTTTCTCTTTTATTAATAACAAAATTGGAAGTTACAACCTGAATTTTGTTGGCGTTGCTCCACAAACCTCGCATGGGTTCATGTTCTTTGTCTTCAAGTGCACTATTCCCAATATTCTATCCTCACAACCAACATGCCAATATAGGGGAAAGGGATGGATTGTATAAGGAGGATGGATGGAAGGGAATGTTGGGGATGAAACTCAGAGTAGATTACAAAAAAGGCTTGGAATACAATGGAGACATTTTGGCAGAGTTCTCTTGCTTCTCTTTCATATATCC
>JASDQU010306830.1:8973-20782 GCA_032191745.1 Picea mariana | reverse complement strand
TTCGGTTGTCAGAAGGTCTACAAGAGGTTAAATGGTTGCACAACCTAAGATATCCTGTAAAGTCCATCGAAAAGCACAGAATTTAATTTTTTTTGCAATTTTTTATAGTACACACGGGATTTCAGGTGTGCATCTATAATATGTATGTGGGTTGTTATGCATGAAAATAACATGTTTGCGTGCTCTTCATATGCATCAAAGCACGTGTACCATACAAAAAATTATTTTTTTGAGAAGAACTCCAACAAAAAGGGTTGGCAGATGTATGAATGAGTAGGCCAACATCATAAATGCATAGTAGTGGCATTTTGAGTGATAACAACTACTAATAACCAACTCTCAAAATATTATGAGTTATTATATCTTCGACAAAATTACCACCATAAGGCCCATCATGAAGTTATTTTAACACAATTTCATCATCCTTCTTTTCCATGCATCAAAGTAAAACAACATCATAATATTTTGAAATAGAATCCACTTATGATGCATTAGTATGCACATTTTAATCTTAGAACCATTATTTCATTGGAGTTCAAATGAATTGGATTGTTCCACGATACAAATAATGTTTCATGTAAATATACCATGATTCTTCGTCATCTGAGACATATAGGCATTCATTTGTGTGAGAAAAAAACTTATTTTCCCATCCATCTTGACAAGTTGTTGAAATTAGATCATATGACTCAGCTTCTCACTTAGAAAGTCCTTTACATGAGACTATGTTATTTAGTTTAATTTACAAGACATACGCTTGGATATCTATCATCCAATCATACCTCTTCTCTCTCTTAGGTCTTGATGAATGAATAGGAACCTAACAACTAGGTGAGGAATGGTCACTTTGGTATGGCTCTTAAGAATATGAGGTTTGAAATGCTTGACATCTCAAAATAATTCGTAATATTTCTTGTTAATAGCTAGATAATTCAATTCAAAACCTTGGAAATTGGTTCTCATGAAGGAAATAGGATATTTTCTTCCATATAGATATTTATATGTGAGAACTACAGTTAGGGAGTGATCTGACGTGAATGTGTATAATAAAAGGTCATGATTGAAATCAATATTGTGTAATGTTGGGGTAGTAGCAATGGAAGCCTTTATTTTCTAAAATGCATCCTTTTCGGTTTGTGTCCATTTAAATTCAACATATATTTTTGTCATCGTTTGTAGAGTCTTAACAATTTCTATAAAGTCATAAACGAATATTTTAATGAAGCTAATATTATTGAAAAGGGATTACATGGATTACTTATTGTGTGAGAGGGGAATTTGACTGATGACCTTAGTTCATTTAAGATCATCTAGGATGCCTTCTTTAGAGATGATGTGCCCTAATATTTTTCCTCCTATGACCAAAAGATACATTTTTGGGGGTTCAATGAGATTATATTTTTACCACATCTTTCAAAAAACTATTTGGGATTATGAATGTGGTTGGATCTACTTTTAGAGTAAACAATTATGTCATCAAGATGCACGACTACATTATAATTAATCTCCTCAAAAATAAATATCCATTGCTCATTGAAAAGTAGCACCTACAATAATGAGATTCAAAGGTATTCTCCTATAAGCAAATGTTCACCACTTAGATCAGAAAGTTTTCTTTAGCCTATGTTATTCCGAAACTAGAGCCTTATGATACCCTAAAGAACTCATCTAGTAAAGAGAACATTTTAGATACTGAGACAAATTGTAGGATCTACTTCACTGGGGGTGTTATATAGTTATGTTTCTCAAAATCATTGTTAAGTTTGAGAAAATACACATCTAAGAAAATATCATATATTTTATTCCTAACTGGAACTATATTGGCCACTACTTAAGATAAAAAATATTCTATCAATAGGTGAGCCCTCTAACTAAATTGACTAGCGTCGGTGACAGATGGGGGATAGATCATTATGACCTTTTGCACTAGATCTCATATTTGTACATTCAATATATGCTAACAATAAAAGAGGGAAGGCCTTAGCTTTTACTAAATTTTTTCCTCACATGATCCTAGCTGATGCGGCTCCAAGACTTTGCTCCTATATCCTACAATCATCCACCTACACACAAGTAACAAAATACACCTCCCTCAAACTCATTTGGAATAAAAATAACATTGATTACAACCAGATCTAACCTATTTTACTCAAGGAGAAATACATCTAACAATGCTTGCAAATAAATCACAATAAACTACACAAATTGGAGGGAAAATGTCATAGATCTATTTTTAAAATAGAGAAAGTATAAAAATATTTTTTTTACCTTCAGACCATGCAACACTTTCCTATCTCTGAGCTCCCGAGACTCCTCCTTGACCATCTCTCACTTGGTGGAAATAGTAATATTTTCCTTTGTATCACAGTGAGGATAGGATGGCCTACCTCATCTAGGAATATTTTCTCACAAGTATGGATAGCACCACACATAGAAACAAGTAACCTTCCTCAAGACTAATTGGAAAAAATGAAATGAAAAAAAAATAACTACCTAAACTACTTTAATAAAGAAAAGTAATTCCACTGCAAAACACTAAAAGGAGACTGAATCTATCATAAACAAATCACTGTTTATGGGAAGGAAAGAATATATATATTCATTTTATTAATTAAAACAACAATACAAAATACTGTACTTGATTCTACTGACAACATTGTTTGTAACCTCCTTTTCGATTCCTCCAATCCTAGGCCACTCAGAACTGCAACACCTCTAGAATTATTCTCCTAATGAATAGGAGGAAGAAAAATGGATATTAGACTTTGGGGATGCAAAAGGTATATGAATTATGAGAAACATGAGCTTCTCTGGAAGTGTAGGTCATAAAAACCTCAATAAATGCAAATAGATTGACTTCTTAGCGTAGTATGATTACTCTAACATCATAAAAGTGCTTTCTCCTTCCTTCCACCCTTAGGTGACTTTTTATACCATTTCAAGATGGTTGAGACCATTTTTCTATGGGTTTTAGGGAGTTATTGAGTTAGTTTTCCCATAAAATCCACTCAAGAGCATGTAATTTTCATGTAATTTTATATTTTTTGGTACATTGAGATGCATTTGAGCCTTCCCTAAGGAAAATGGGTGAGTAAATGAACATTTCCTGACCATAGGGAGAAAGTGAATTTGTAGGAAGGGTTTTTTCATAGTTTTGGGAGGATCCAAGAAAAAAAAAGGGAGATATGAAGGGGTAAAGGCCAATCACATGCATCTCATCTACTGAGGTGGAAATAGATGTTATAACAACACGTTTCATAGCTTGTGATGCATCATGGCCACCCCATCCATTGTTTATCTCCTTGTAACTCCTTGAATCTATAAGGGTAAGACAACAAGAGACCAATCACTAGTTTCTTATGTGCAGCAAGTGACCGGTCACCCTTTTACCTATGGAAAGAGAGAACGAGCTCAAAAAAAAACATTTTGAAGAAAATATCATGTGATTTTTATGGTCTAACATTAGTAGGTCTCGTTTAAGGCCTAGGGTGAAAAATAGAAGTATAACATCTACCCAATCATAGTGATGGACATGAAATATAATGTTGGAATCAAGCAATTATTTTAGTTCCTTTTGTACAAGTGGTTCCAAGGTAGGGTGGATTTTCCACAATTTCTACTGAAATAGTTGACATAATTTTTCATGGGAATTGTGTGTTAAATGATTCTACTATCATATCTTTTCAAATCCTCATAGGTCCAAGAAAAAACTTCTTGGTATTTTTTGAATATCCATATGTAATATTATTTTTCAGTCTCAATACAACAAGTACCTAGGTTTACCTTTTTTAGATTTTCATTGGCATCTAGGTTAATTGTTTTGTATCTCATGGTTGAACTATAAGTTTTAATATTGGAATACCTTTTGAATCTATCCTACAAGTCAAGAAATTTTTCAAAGGTGAGAACATTCTTTATGATTTTGTTCATTTTAACATTCTACTTCCCATCATCACATTTCTCAAGGGGTATTGCATGTTCTTGATCATCAATTATAGAGCCTTGAAAAGTTCCTCCATTAGTTAAAAATTGGATGATATATTGATAATCCTCAAAGACCATCCAAATCATAATGTTATTAAGTAATAAAGGTATGTAGAGGAGTTCAACATATTTTTTTCTTTCCTTGAAGTATTCCAATGGAGACAATTGAGAAGTTGCAAATGCTAAAGAGTCTACAACTACATTTTCAGCTCAAGGAATGAAGGTAATGTTAACGTCTCAAAACCTATATATGAGATTCAGTACCTCCTTCTAATAGTTTTTTAAGTGAGGTGAATTGCAGCGAATGGTATTTTTTATTTACCTCATTATTATCTTTGAGTCACAAAAAAAATAATGCATTTAATGTTCAAATCAATAGATTTTATAAGACCTTGTAATAAAGTCGCATACTTCATCATGTTATTGGTGCATTCAAACTCATTCCACATGAAATGAAAGTGTTTTTCCATTTTGGGTTAATTAATAGGTAGCCAACACCGACACCTTGTTGAGACTTAGATCCATCAAAATATAAGTTCCAAATGCTAGTATCTAAACCTACATTAGATGCTCTAGCATTGTTTACATCAATTATATTACAATGAAGTGTGTCAATCCACTTTCCTTGAAATATTTTAGACTAGTTATTAGATTAAATAGGTGAAATTTCCACAATGAAGTTACCAAACTATGTGTCAAGGGAATAATTTCCAAGAATTGGAAATTTTGAAGATGAAGGTTCATTAACTACCTCAAATTCAGTGACATTATGTTTCACGTAATTTTCTTGATTGATCTTAATCTTGTTAGAATATCCATTCCGAGTAAGGCAAAGGTATGACTAATAAAAAGAGAAATAACCTTAAAATTTCTATGACCAATCTCAACTAAGTAGAAGTCCATATGCTTCAGGGATGCCAACTGCAATGATGCCAATTATTTGATGAAATTTAGGGGTTAGAAGCTACTCATATTATAAAATCCTTAAACTTACCTATCACCTTAACCTCTGACCTATCTAAGTGAATGATGTGAGTGGAGCACTTGGTAGGAGTTACATTAAGTTTCTTGCACACTAAGTACAACATCACATTGGAATATGAACCTAATTATACAACACAATGTTTGTGAATTGGAAATTTTATCCATGATGGGAACATTCATGGTTTAATTTTATGTTGGGTTAATTGTTCTTTTTGCAGTAGGGTTAGCAACAATTTTCTATTGTGTCTCAATGGGTTCCTTAAGGGAATTCAATCGCAATTTTATTTGTTGAGCACTTTTTCATAAATCAAGAATGGAGGTTGTTGGTCCTAAGGTCTGCACCTAAATGTTAAAGAGCAGAGCTAGGCCACCTCAGTTGTTGGAAGGCTTGGTTTTTTTATGAATGATGTTTGTTTGTTCTAATGGTCAGCTAATAGATAGGTTTTCAAGGTCAGATACCTAGTTGGACTGTTCAAAAATATCACTATAATGTTTCCCTTAGATGGTGGTATGCATTTTGGTAAGCAGATAAAGATATCAAGATTAAACAAAGGAAATACAAACAAGCATACAATTCGTCACTTGTTGTATGAAATTTCAAACTTGAAATAATATTTCAGATCCAAAACATGTACCTCGACACAAATCCTCCAAAAAGTTTGTATTACAATAAACTATTCACTGAAACAATAACTGAAATCAGGTTGCATGAAAATAAATAGTTCATTGAGACAATAGCTGAAAGGAAAAGAAACAATACTTTGCATACATTTCAATTTGCTTCTAGATAATATAATAAGACACACAAGTTTTGAGAAAACACAGTCTTTCACAAAAATTATATTCATCAGGTGGAAAACTTAACAGTTTTATGCTTCAAGGCCTAGCCAAAATCCTAATGCGTGATACCTCCCCAAACAGTAAACCCCTTTACATTCAAACATATATATATGTATCCTCATCAAGAGGGGGTTGGATTACCTATCTAGGGTCTAAGTTCTGAAGTTTAACTTTACATTAAAACTAGATCCTATAGATACAAACTTGACTGTCACTCCCTAATTACAATTTGTAAACATTTCTTTAAATTAGGTGGAGTTGGGTTGATGTGTTAGTCCATAACTCCCCATCAATTCGAACTTAATAAAAATATTGTTCATATCAAAATAAAATAGCAACTTATTACAATTGGAAATAGTACCTCTAATTAAACCAAACCAAAATTCTATCAGTGCAACTGGAACTAATGCTAATAACTGAAGTGGAAGGGATGCATAACAAGAGTCTTCAAAATTTGTAGTTGGAAATTGAATTTGCATGGATGCCCACATACACCAAAAATTGGAGACCAACCTTGAATACAAGTGGGTCAAGTTGGCATAGGTCTCGAATTCTTTTACCCTTTGAAAGCAATAGACATTTAGATTATCTCCTTCAAGAACATGCAGGTTTTTTGATGTTTCTTTTGCAGATTTTGATATTTTTTTGTAGCTTAGTGTGTTGCAGCTCAAGCTCTTGGTTTTATTGCTACAGATTCTAAATTTGCAGCCTCATGTCATCATTTTGTTTCTTGAGAGATTGCACCCGGTGTTTTTTGTCATACATGTCCCTATCATCTTCAATATTTAGATTGATTTGTGTCTTTACCTTGCTTCCATTTTTTAGCCCATGTTCTTCCTTTGCAATAGGCTTATTGAGGTCGATGGAAATCTTGGATTTCCTTAGTCTCATTTCATACATGGGTTCTTTCTCAGTTTGTTTATCAGTGGTGTCTCCCATGGGTTCCTACACCATTAACATTTTTCCTTTGATATTTGGTTTGATATCTTGTGGAACCTACTCAAAGGACAAATCTACATATGGACTTATGTCATCAAAATCCTTCTCAAGGTCTGGGCCAGTGTCCACCACATATGGTTCTAGATCAGTAATGTATTATCTTTTCACATTGACATATTTGACACCTTAGGTCTCCCCTTCACTATGTTTCTACCTATACTTGTCCCTTATCATCCCCTTCAATGTATGTATGGCCATATCCTCCATGTTAGAAAATTCAGAGAGGTCTTCTTCAGTATCCTGATCTTTAATCACTATGGGATTTTGTTCCTTTAAGCATGGATTAAACAATGCTTTGGAATTCAACCTTAATTGGTTTGTGATCCTGGTCTTTCTATTAGGTTTTCTTGGAATTTCAAGGACCTGTATCCCCTTTCTCTTTTTGATCTATTTGGCCACAATGGAATCCTTAATCAAGGTATATACTAACACAAATTATGTTGCAACGATAAAAATACTGGCTTGTTTTGTCCTCCTTTGTCTACTATTTTCTAACTTGGGAGTTCTATCTTCCTGCATAGCAGTGGGAAGAGGTTTATCCTTAGAATGTTTAGGAGAAATTTGACCTGTTGGGTTGGAACATTCTTCTTCTTGTCTAATATATACCTTTCCACTTTCCCTTTTCCTTTGTTTTGTTGTAGAGGACCTCAATTGTCTTCAAGGAATTTCCTCCCTTGGTGGAGTAATTGATCTTGCTTTTGTTCGACAACACAGGTATTCCAACAGAGGACGAACACCTTTAGTAACCACTCACATAACCATATAAAATATAAACACACCGATATTTTCACGTCTTAAAACCCCTACAGGGAAACATCCACAACCCCAGCCAATGCGACCACTTGGAGCAGTTTATTAATGTAAAAGAAAAATATTACAGAGAGATTTTACAAGAGAGTTTCTCACAATCGATCATAGGCAAATGACCCTCCATGCTCTTTAAATAGGCATCATGGACCAATTGGGTGTTAAACCATGGATCAATGGTCGTTAAGATCGAGGAGATTATAAACCATTGGATCACTCTATGTTGGGAACATATCATGACCGTTAGATTTCCTAGCTACAAATCCATACTAAAGAAACACACTAGGAAACACACTTTTACGTAACGACACATTAGACCAAGTAGATATTAACTAACTCCTAAGTGTCTAAATATCCTAACATCCCCCCTTAAGAACAACTTGGGATAGGATTGAAGGATTTACAATAGTGGCACAATAAGAGAAGGAAGGATGCATTAGATCCTATCCCCCCTTAATGACAACTTCCTTAACTCCTAACATAGATCAAAGTTTGGAAAACCTCGCTTTTGTAAGAGACTTTGTGAAAATTTCTACAACTTGATATTCTGTAGGGAAAAAGAGCACTTCAATAACTTGATCATGAATGAGCTTTCTGATGAAGTGCATGTGTAGTTTGATGTGTTTTATATGCTAATGTTGAATTGGGTATTTGGCTATCTTGATGGCACTCTGATTGTCACACCAAAGGCTAGTCCGATGCTGCTGCTGGAATCCAAACTCTGAAAGGATCTGTCGAAGCCACAAGGCTTCCTGAATTGCATTTACCATTGCTCGGTACTCTGCTTTTGCTGAACAAAGTGAAATAGCATGTTGTTTCTTATAGGCCCAAGTGACATGTCCTGAACAAAGGCTGAAAACACAACCTACAGTAGACTTCTGATCATCAGAGTCGTCGGCCCAATCTAAATCAATGAAACCAACCAATAAAGGAGTCCCCTTTGAACTGTAATGTATCTTGAACTAAATTTTACCACGAACATAGCGAAGTGTCCTTTTAGTTTATTTCCAATGGATTTCATGGGGTGTTTTCATATACCGGGAAACAATACCAACAACAAAGGAAAAATACGGACGGGTATGAGTCAACTATTAGAGGCTACTAACTAACTGACGGTACAGGGTGGAATCAACTTCAGGAGAAGTACAGGTGGCAGTAATATTGACTCCAAACTACAAGGGAGAAGGGGTTGGTTTACAATCATCCATGTGAAAGCGACGAAGAAGGTCACAAGAATAATTAGAATGGGAAAGAAAAATTCCTTCATTGGTTTGAAAAATTGGAGGCCAAGGAAATAGTGAAAAAAGCTTAAGTCTGTCATTTCAAATTTCTTCTTAAGGATGGTTTTCAAATGGTTTAAAAGTTTTTAGTCACTAGCAGTAAGGATAAGGTCATCAACATAAAGGACAAGGATTATAATATGGCTTTCTACTTTCTTGGTATAGGCATTAGGATCATAATGGAATCTAGAGAATCCAGTGGCAATAAGAAAGTTTTCCATTTTGGAATACCAAGCTCGAGGATCTTTCTTGAGACCATAAAGAGATTTCTTAAGGCGACAAACAAGGCTAGAGTCATTCTGGACATAGACAGGAGGTTATTCCATGTATATTTATTCTTGCAAATCTTCATGCAAGAAGGTGGATTTGGCATCCATCTGATGGACCTCTGATTTATGTGAGGCAGCAAGGGAAAGAACAAGTCGGATGGAATTAATTTTGTCTATAGGGGAAAAGGTTTCATTATAGTCAATTTCTTCAACTTTGGAAAATCCTTTGGCAACTAACCAAGCCTTGTGTCTTTCAACACTTCCATCTGATGCATACTTAGTTATGTAAACCCATTTACATCTGATAAGTTTTCTTCCTTTTGGAAGAGGTACAACATCCCAAGTAGCGTTTTCCATTAAAGAACGATACTCTTCATTCCTTCCTGTATCCCAATATGGATAACCTAAAGCTTCTGTAAATGTCTATAGATCATCAGTTTCTGAAACTTGAGCCAAAAAAGAAGACGCTCGTTGGAACTGTGAATGTGTCTGACGTTGATCTGAAGGATCACCGACAAGATCACCAGTTGCTTCTCGTGTTGAACAGACCCATCTAGGAAGTTGTGGAGTTGGTGCTAATTCAGGTTCAAAGGACTCATCTAGAGGAAGGTGAGCAGGCACAGGTGGATTTTCATCCTCACTGTCATCATCTGAAGAAGAAACCAAAATAGAAGAAGGCACACATGTCAAAGATGGCTCTTAGGCTGAAGAAGGCACAACTGTCAAATTAGGCTCGCAAGCCAAAGAAGGCACAAATGTCGAATTGGGCTCACAAGCCAAGAGATTTTCATCAAATTTAACATCTCTTCTAATAATAATTTCATTACAATGTGTTTGAATAAGTCTATAACCTTTGACATCTTCAGAATAACCAACAAATATATACTTCTCACTTTTAGGCTGCAATTCTTTCCTTTTCTCATCAGGAATGTGAGCCCATGCTATACTACCAAATACATGGAAGTGACTTACATCTGGTTTAATTTTAGTCCAAGTTTCTTCCGATGTTATATTTTTAAGAGCCTTTGTGGGAGTCTGATTTACTATGTAATTTGCATATTTGATGGATTCCTCCCAATACTTTAGACTTAATCCCTTACATTGGATCATACAATTAGTCATTTCTTTTAATGTGCAGTTCTTTCTCTCAACAACACCATTTTGTTGTGGTGTATATGGAATAGTATGTTGCATTTGGATTCCCTGTGTAGTGCAGTAACTTGTAAAATTATTGTTCACATATTCACCTCCATTATGTGTTCTTAAACTTTGAATTTGATGTCTAGATTGCTTCTCTACAAGGGCCTTGTAGGCAAAAAACTTGTCAAAAACTTTTCTCTTAAGTTTTAATAATTAAACCCAAGTAGGTCTAGAAAAGTCATCAATGAAAGTTAAGAAATACTTGCACCCAGAAAAAGAAGGAGAAGAAAGTGGACCACACAAATCACTGTTAACAAGTTGCAAAGGACCCAAGGTGTGCCAAGAGGTATGTTTGTCAAAACTATTCTGATGATGTTTGTCGAGAACACAACCAAAAAAAACACCATCTCTTCATGAAACAAGAGGAAGACCAATCACCATCTATTAATTACATAATTGTTGTAATGAGCGATAGTTTAGATGACCAAACTGATCATGCCAAAGTTTGCTCAAGTCATCGCTATGAGCAACAAAAACTGATGAAAAAGATGATGATCCAAAGTTGTCAAACTTGAACAACCTGGTAATATCATTAGCAANTTAGATCCTTGATTACAACTTGGTGCGGTGAAAACTCTTTGGTTTTACCTTCACCTGAATGAGTGATTTGATACACTAATAGAAGGTTACAAGAAATACTTGGAACACATAATACATCATTGAATGACCATTTTCTACTTGAAATGTTCCAGATCCTTCAACACTAAGAGATCTATCATCACCAACAAATATTTTCTTGGTGTTACATTCATTTAGAGTAGAAAATATGTCTCTATCCTTAGCCATATGATAAGATGCTCCAGAATCAATAAGCCACTCATCAAAAGTAGAAGTAGAAGTTGTATTGAAGAAGAAACCAAAAGCTGAAAGTGCGTGTCCATGAGAAGAAGAAGAAGTAGAATCAATATTGATGTTGTGCTTCTTCATCACTGCTTCTAAAGCTGCCATATTCTTGAAACATTTGGACTCATCATGACCATCTTATCACAAAAGTTGCAATGTCTATCAGTCTTCTTGTTTTTATATTTTTCTCCTTTGTCTCCATTAGGAGCGGAAGCTATCTGAGTGGGTTTGGGACCCTTATATTGCATGTTGTTATGGCGAGGATGTTTCTTCTTGGGATTCTTGGGTTTATCTTTCTGATGGAAAACTAAGGATTTTTTGGAGGTACCTACAGTGTCGATCACTCCAAGTTGTACTAGCTTATCTTTCTCTCTAATCAAAGCATAACAAAATTTCTCAAGACTGGGTTTTTGATAAGCTCTCCTTAGAGCCTCTTGCATGGCATAAAAGGTAGATACAAACACAGAATATGCACTACATATCTTAGAAAGAATAAGATAGATTCAACGAACTTGTGCTATCTTTATCTTACATTCTTCACATAGAGTTTTGAGTGTTTTAAACTTAGATAGAGAGTCTTCAATGCAATAAAAATCACTTGGA
>JASDQU010306829.1:52543-62879 GCA_032191745.1 Picea mariana | reverse complement strand
TACAAGAAATATGTGCCAAACATAGGCTTGTAGTCTAGTGTATGTTTCCTTGTGTGCACCAATTGCTTCACTGAGACCAGAGCATGTGCACCAATTGCTCCACTTCATCTAGCGCACTTTTAGGGAAATTTGTTGTCTTTTCTAAACCCAAAATTGAATCTCAACCTCTATATATCTCAATGTTATGCTTACTGAATAGAGATTGTATACAATAGTTTCACTTGTTTTATTACCATTTGTGTAGTGTGCAAGTGAAAAAACAAAATTTAGGTCTTGGTGTTTGAGGAATTCTTGTTGAAAGTTTAAAAGAGTATTTCCAAGTTATTATTTTTCAATGATTGCATTATATAGAATTATGAAACTAAAATAAAAGGGAATATGAAATAGTATACTTGATTTCTTTCTTCATCTAAATTTCAAAAGTAGCATCAAACAATGCATAATTTTCACTTGAAAGAAAAAGAATTTAATGTTGTTTTTATTCTTCCAATTTCATTATTAATTTCGCAATACTTGATTCATCACACCATTGAGTTTCATTCCACTACCTTTTGAGTAAGCAATGGCCCTAAAATCAATATGAAATTAAAATCAACTAGAGTCGCTTTTCTTTGATAGCAAAGTCAACGTTAGTCTAAGTGATAGAGCCTTGGTTGTAGGTTTGGAGAGTAAATTCTCCAAGGCCACTCAAAAGAAACTAGGATTCTATTAAATAGAGAAAAATCCATTATGAGCAAAAGTTACTTGTTGGAAAAGCACCTCTCACACAAGCTTCAAGCACTAGGTCAAGCCAATTTGGGTGTTTAGATATCCCCTATCACTCTTATTGGTGGATGCATGCATTCTAGGAGACTTTGGTAGAAATGGAATATCCTCGAGGTGACACCTCCTCTCTAAAGCTTTGGACATAGGAAGAAAGTCTTATATGTCCATGCCCAATGTAGAAGCTTGACCTATGACTGTTCCTCCCAACTACTAATTGTGAAGTGGTAAACTTAGTGGATTTTCATAGGTTTATTATCGATGATTGAAAGTGGGAAGTACTTGTGGTTCCTAAGACAGATGTATAACATCCACCTCAACTCCCTTAGAGGGTTCCCATCTTCATCAGGGTATTTTTACCTTGAGTTATTATGGCATGAGGATTATCCTAATTGTCTCTTCTTCCTTAATTGAATGGTTTTGGGCCTCACTACCCTAAGGTTGATTTCCAAAAGGATCTATTTGTCTCTCCATTGAGTGTGGACTCATGGATTTCATCACCTTGAATCGTTATTAATTGGCAGATTGTGTTTTCTTATTGTTTCTCTTTGGGAAATTTTTAGTGGAGTGTTCATTAGTGATGCACCTAGTTGGCCTTGGGAATTTGATATTGAGTGAACTTTGTGTGTGTAATGTTTAGTTTATATTTCGTCAAAGTGGCTAACTAGTCACTTTGTTGATTTCAAATGAACCAGGTTATTTCCCTTAACTTCAAAGAACCTATTATTGATGAGTTTTTGGGTGATTCTGATGATGAAGTGCAAGCTAATTTGAATAGTCGAGTTGAAGAAGTACCTATTACTCATGAGTTTTTGGTTGAAGTTTTAGGTGAGAATATTATTCTGACAAAGGTAGAGGTTGGTAATAGTTTTCCCCAATATACTTTTCATCCTCCTTTGACTAATTACCAAGATATGGTAGTTGTACATGTGGGTGTATTTCCACCCAGAAATATGTTTGTTTCATTGCCAAATTTATTACATAATTAGTTTGGGATGGCACACGTTATTGGAGCATTAGGTATTGAAGGTTCCAAGCCCACTAGTCCTATTATTACTTCAATGGGCATGAGTGTCCCTATTGTTACATATATTACTGGGAGTAACAATTTTGGCAACATCCATAAAAGTGGTGGAAATTCTCCATTTGGGATGTCATTTGGAAGCACGACTATGCCATCATTAGGTTTCCCTAGTATTGGATTATCTATTGGGGGTCTTGTTGCTCCTAGTTTTGGATACACTTTGGAAGGTAAAAATATTTTCGGATCTAGATTTATCCATGAACCTAGATTTTCTCCTTGATCTAGATTTGCATCTAGAATCACATTCAATCATATTTTTGGAATTCCTACTTGAAATACAGTCACACCCAACATGGTGTTTCCTTTTAGTGAGGGGTTTCTACCTAACATCGAGTATCAAATGAACTCTTGACCTATCCCTAGTAGTGGAAACATGATTGGGGCAATTATATAAGTAGTAATGTGGCATTTGGTGGGATGCCAAGTTCACCATTTAGCAACCCTAATTCTATTTCTACAACTCAGTTGTCATTTTTGGTGATTCTAAACCTGCCTTATCTATCTTGTCTTACGAATGACCTGATTAGCCATGATCCATTATGGTCTACCTAACTAAGTTTCCTTCAGATATACCAAAATTTGAGAGTAAATCTAAAGAAGAACCATCCAACCACATTATGAATTTCCATCTATGATGTTCTTAAAACTTATTAATGGATTATAGGGTGTGTTTGTGGATTTTTTAGAGAACTCTAACAAGAGTCATTGCTAATTTGTACATTGAGTTACCTCGTGCATCTCATAACAACTTCTCATCATTATCCATGGAATTATTAACACATTTAAAATTACCCATTCACTATGACATTGGAATTGAACTACTAATGTCATTACGACAAAACACCTTGACTCATATTTCTGATCACATCCATGAGTGGCAAAGAAGACATCAATTGACTAGAGACAAGATTCCATATCATTTATTAGCTAATTGGTTTGTGAAATATTTATTTCCTGGTATTTCCAAATATGTGTCCTTGTTAGGAGCAGTCACAGAAGAACAAGTCATTCTTAAGTCCCAATAGTTGGATTTGATTTATTCCTAGTCTCAAATGTTATATGAGATAATTCCAAATGTTCCTCGATTTGATACTACTCCTGGAAAGTTGATGCCAAAACCTCATGCCAATGGTGTTATTGGTTATGTTGGAAACAATGTGGTCAATCAAGTGGAAAGTCAAATGGGACAAACATCCATAAATAAAAACCAACCTACGATCACACAATACACTTAACCTATCTCAGCACCTATTCAGAGCTATGATGTCTATTCAGTTGAATCTTAGATCCAAAAGGTAATCAACAAACCAGAGGAAAAAAGAAGAGTAAGAAGAAAAAAATTAATTATGGACAATGCTTCGTTAAGAATAATGAGATGAAAAATGATGCTAGGGGGGTAAGGGAGAGAAGGAAGGTCAAATTCCCTTGTAATATTTGTAAAAGAGATCATCTAAATCACCTATGACCCAAGATGTTGGACATATAGCAATGGATGGTTCAGTAGGAGGATAAAACTCTTGTAGTACTTACCAACCATTTCCTCCACAACAACAACAAATGGTTGTTGGTATCCCTAAAACTCTACAAGGGGGTAAGAAAAATGCCCTGTCACATTGGGGAAGTACCTCAAGTAACAATATTTCCATGTGTGATAGGGAAGTCAATGTTCATACTAGGGTTTGTGATTACGTTTTTCTAGTAGTTGGATCAACTGATAAGGAGGTATCTATATTTCAATCAAATGGCCCTGTATAGATAGAGAGGCTATTTATTGACATAATGCCTCACCCTCCCAAGGGTGTATTATGAATGGATGCGCATAATCCCAATGCCTGAGATACTCAAAATTACAATATTATGGAATATTTAACTCAGGCAACTTGTACTGTGTCTACCTTAGAAGTTATTCAAAGCTACCCCTCATAGAATAAAGCATTGTTGAATGCTATTGGTGGAACCAATCCTTCAAATGCTCGACCAATTACATTCAACCTTGATCAGGCTACGTTGATACTTCTTGACCACACCACTTTTCAAATTTGGACATCTTCATGCAACATCAATATTTTTCAGGTGTGTGGTTCATGAGATATATTTTACATGCATGTTATAGCAAGAAACCCCCTATGGACTACACCAGGGTTCTAAAGTGCAGGTAGAGATAACTATCTAAAGTCTCCTACTTTTAACAACTATCCCGTCATTAGCCCACAATCATACATAAAAGACAAAGTATAGGGATCTGGTAGGCATACCTTAAACTCTGCAATTGGTGTCGATCCCTTTGAGCTTAGTTGTTTCTCAACAGTAGATCTCCTCCCAAGGCCAACCTGCATTCACCAAAATACAAACAAGAAACTACAAGCATGCATTCTATATAAGGATTAGTGGGTTAGACATCATAACAAAAAATGTAAAAAAATCATAAAGATTTAAGACATCATCTGGCGAGACGGAAAAAGTATTTCTTTATATTAATCTCACAAAATTCATTTACAATATGAGACCAGCAACTACTCCTCGAACTCGGTCCTGGGCTCCTCTTCACCTTGCACCAACTTCTTCCACATATTCTTCTCCTCTTCAATTCTCTCTAGGGAAAGGGAAAAAGTTTGCAATGGAGGAAGAAAGAATTCTAGCTCAAACTCACAATGTGGTTGCAAAATATTGGGGCAAAGGGGGAATACTGAAATGGGAAGAGTTTATTTTCTCTCATGCTTCTTTTTGGAATGGGACCCCAACACCTTATTTTATAGGCCAAAAAGATAGTAACGGTTGGGGTGACTGGCTAGGGGCGGTCAAATCATTAGGTAACTGCCCGAAAACCTATATCCCTTTGCAATTTTCATTTTTCACACTTTTTGTGAGTGTACACGGGTTGTAGTGGTGCAACAAGCGTGTGTATGCAGGCAATAGTGGTGCAGGGCACATACACCTTCAAAAAAATGGTTTTTTAGAAGAGTTGTTCAATGATGGATTGGCAAAGATAGCAAGTAAGATGGCCTGATTCCAAGTATGCATGTCTGGTGAAATTTAGAGTTATAACAGATTCCCTCTAATGTGTGAGGTTAGAAAAGCATCTGATGGCTTAAATACAATACAAATATTCACTAACGTATGAAGCGAGTGAGCCCAGGGGCCAGAGTTCAGGAGGTGCCATCTGAAAAATAACAATTTCTCTCACTAAGGCGGGCATACCCATGCTCGAGATGAAATAAAATCATGGCTGCCAAACAAATACACTAAAGATCCATGTCATATAACTATATAAAGTGTAGCCATGAGTAGTACACAGTGGATCTACATCTTAAAATCAAAAGATATACATGTATAGTATCCATCTTCAAGAATCCAATGACGCCTGATGTTGGAGATGAAGTCTTCAGAGCTCGAGCAACAACTTCAAAATCTTCAAAAATTGAGTAGGAGTGTAATATCAGTGTAAGACTTTGCTACCCAGAGGTCTTCGATGGCTTTTCAGGAACAGACAAGAGGATCTTGGTGATCAGGAAGAGAACTTCATTGATTTTGAGCAAGGACTTGATTGGACTTTCAGGGTGGTCAGGCATGAGTACAAGAGACAAACTGCAGAAGGGTTGACTCAAGTTTAGTAAAACTTCCCTTGGACAGAAACACAACAAAAGATGAGACTCAGGAAGCATGGCATTGACATAAGTTCACGATGCAGGAGGCAATGCGAAATATCCATATGTTTGGAAGGATAACCAAATGGAGGAGGACACAGCTCTATGTAGTGAGAACAACTTCCTAAGGTCATGTTGAATCCTAGAGCTTGATGAACAAATAGAAGGATGTGCTTTGTCCAAGGGAAACTCATTGTGTTGTCAACAAAAAGAAAATACTTTTCCCTTCCTCTTTTGGGGGTATATTTGATTTTTTTGTCTTTTTCAATAATTTTTGGAAGCTTGAAAGAGAATAAAAGAATGCTATGTTACAAAGGAGGAACGAGTGTCGTAGACATACTAGTTCCAAGCGCAAGGAACACATTGATGCTCAGAGCAAGGGGACATATGCAGAAAAAGGACACTCGGGAAAAATCCTCCATGGGTCAAGGTGTCAAGATGCAGAGACAAAGTGCTACAAGGCTTGCGTATAAGGCATGCTTCAGATGGTTTAGTTGAGAGAAACATGGAGTCGGAATTAGGCCAAAGACACAGGAATGCAAATGTGATTAATAAGACACAATGATAACGTCCTTCGATGTAATTTTAACGAGCCCAGAGAAGGTAAGCTCTGCGATTTTTCATTTTTAGAGAGTCTGAAAAAATCATAAAATGAGACTCCACTGGGGTACCTTTTTCGAAGGTAGTCTAGTCGGTTCGAAAAAGGGGTAAACTAGCACCAAACAGACGTCTATTCAAAACCATTTTAACGAGTGTGACAAAGACAAGATCACTTGGAAATATTTTCATATTTAAGGATTCTGAAAAGAGCTTAACTATGGACTCTGTAAGGGATGTTCTTCTAGAATGATTTAACAAGTGTGAAGAAACAAGGTCACTCGGCCATATTTTCAATTTTAGGGAGTCTAAAAAGAGCTTAACTATGGACTCCGTGGGGGTTCCTTTTTCATAAATTTAGTCCCTCGGGCCTGAAAAAGGGTTAAATTTTCACCTGAGAATACTCTTCTAAAGAACCGAGGCTCCTAGAGTATACCTTTGTTCGTACATTTGACCATCCAGAATGAAAAATGGGTAAACTACCACCGGACAGATGTGCCTTCAAATTTTAGTTTGGCGAGTGTGAAGGGAAACAAGATCACTCAGCGATATTTTCATGTTTAGAGGGTCTGAAATGGGATTAAAAGAAGACCCATTGTTTTGGGAGTCCGAAGGGTGAAACCAAGAGTGATAACATATCAGACATATGAAGGCCCGAACTCGAAATCAAGATAGGACTAAAAGAACTCCCGAGACTAAAATCATTAGTAGCGGCATGGACACCAAAATGCAACCAGGATCTACCTAGGGCATCCATGTGAAGGTAGGCTCTACCACTAAATTATGACACTTCTAGAGCAGGAGTGATGGTTTCGTGTCGCAACTCGGTGGGGTCAATCCTATGGCAAAGCGAAAAAGACAATGAGATGCAGAAAGTGGAGGTGGAATCTTGACTTAGATGCAAAAAGTTGAAAAAAATGACTTTTTACCAAAAGACCTTTAAAAAAATGACCCAACTCTCAAAAAAATTCCCAATACCCAAAGTAACACGTATCGAAACATCACACAAGAAACTCAAGAACCATACTAAACGATTTTCAAGCTAGAAAAAATGACAAAAGGGTCCAAAAAATGACAAAAAGTAGCCAAAAAGTCTATAAATAGAAGTTGACAGCTCATTATCACCATTGTAAATTGAGAATTGACAAAAATTCAAAAAACACCCCTTTTCCAAAAGAGTTGATTCTGGGAGCTTCAGTGGACGAAACAAACTTCTGCTTGGACCAAGTAAGTACAAACTAGTCCCTCCTGCATTTCCATTCTTCTTTTTTGCATTTCCTTTTGTTTTTTGGGGGGGAGTTGACCTTTAAAAAGGTCAGACCTACGTGTACACGGACTATCTTAGGATAGCCCACGTGCAAAAAATGATCTACACACGTTCATATGTGATTGTGTCCAATACAACCCACGTACACCCTCCAATATGTGAAAAAAAATGAAAAGCAAGAGTAACTCCCCATGAACTTGTCATTTTGCAAGATGTATGTCCATTGGAGAGAGAGGGAGCATGAAGACATTGATGCTTTGGTCTCAGAAGACCTTTCTACTCTTGTCATGTTAGCTCAATGCGGGTTGTTAAAATTCTTCAAGTGTCCACTCATACGGGCACAACCCAGGCTGCTAAACGCCTTGGTAGATTACTGGCACCAAGACGCTGAGGAATTTATGCTCGAGGGGAAGTCGTTGACTCCAATGACTGAAGATATTTACTTCCTAACTGGTCTCTTGAGGAGAGGGAATCCATTCAACTTACGTAATTTCCCCCCGGGGCCTCACAACATAGCTGAGTTAATCGGGCTACACTATGAGGCAGGCACAGACAAAATGGGTTCTCAGGTGCCAATCCACAAAATTTCCAACCTATCACTGCAAGTGATAGTTTTTCTCATTGGACATATCACTGGATCCATGGCCTTACATCAGGCCTCTCGGGCGCACATGCATTGTGCGGTACAGTGCTTAAATGCACAAGTGTTCAACTGGAGCACAATCATGCTGGCATGCATGAAGAGACATGTGACAGAGTGTTACGTGCAAAGAATAAGAAATTTGGGTTTAGGACTATTTTATGATCTTTCTTCTTCGAGAGGGTACCCAGTCTTAGGCCATGAGAGACAGTGTGAGGGCACAAGGCCTTCCTCCCAGCACTATGTAGATGGGTGGCATTGTTGCCACGACAGGGGGCGAAAGGACCATAGAGGCCTTCAATGATAAAATTTTTGACTTGTGGGCATGACAGATTATGGCAATAAAGGACTACCCCTATGTCGTGATTAACTTTTCTAGGGATCCGTATATGCCCGTACCTCCCTGAGGTGATCGAGGAGAGATAGGTATGTTTTCTTTTCAAATTTATTTAATTTTTATTTTATTTTTTATATATCATTTTTTTGTATACCAAAGTATTTGACACTTATGTATCTGTTATGTACAGATGTGGGACCAGTGCATCCAGCAGACTTCTCGAGGAATAGGCGGTGTCCTCGACTAGAGGCATGACCAGCCGCAGTCATTGGACCAGTAGCAGCAGCAGGGGGGCCTCCATCCGGAGAGGCTAAGAGAGTATTGAGATGGGTGGAGCGGAACCTCACCGCGCTCACTCACGCAGTCCCTATGGCAGAGATCAAGGATCTTCCGCCATCGATGAAACCTCACATAGTTGGGGTACCACGAACCTAGGTCCAGCTCTTCCAACATTTGGCAAACACCGTTTTTCACTACGGCAGGGCCAACAGGCCCTGCCCTTAGGTAGGCTGGGCTACTTACGTGCCGAGGCACCTTTTGTATATTTTTTAGGGCATAATCCCCGTGACTCTTACTGGACATATTTTTGAGGTGCTTGCGCCCACCTATGTACTTTGATATTTTCGATATATATATATGTGTATTTACGTCTTTTTACACCTTATGGATTATATTTATTTTACAAATGTATTTACATGTGTGTGTGTGTGTGCTTTTTCTTACATGTGTGAAAAATGCCAATCTAATACATGATTAGCTAGAGTATTTGTGATTTGATTCAATTTCCTAGGAACATGGATATACGTAATGTAACCAAAGCTTTGTTCTAAGAGACATACCCTAAGAAACCGTCGGTGTAGAGTAGGATTGTAAACACAATAAACCTCATTCAACTGGGACACAACCAACTGAGTGTCTAAGTAAACCCGGAGGTGAGAGATACCATGCGACAAAGTGTCACGAAGCAACTCTAAGACTGCACTGTATTTGGAGACATTGTTTGTGGCGCCACCTAAACAGATACCTCCTGAAGATAGCAACTAGCCCTGAGGTGTGAAAATCACCCAAGTTGCGGAAGCAAGCCTCCGAGAGTCTCAGCTAGCGCCGTCTGCAAAACCAATGAACACCTCTGATTCACTTGCAATATACCATAGTGAAAAAGATGACATCAAAAATGACATGTCCATAAAACCAAAAGGACAAAAACTAACAGAGAAAATGTATAATAACTATACATATGTACAAGAAATCACCCAAGGTGACCCACCTATGAGTAATAATTCTTGAGGTAGAGCCCATTTCTAGGCTCTGCCAAAGCATTTCCCTCAAATTCTACTAGACGATAAGCACCCTTCTTTAGAACCTCCTTCACGATGAAAGGTATGAACCACATGGGTTTGAACTTGGCTACCCCCAGGGGATCTTTATCTTGGTCGTAGACTAGGATAAGGTCACCTTCAGAGAAAATCCGAGGATGAACGGACCGATCATACTTACACTTAAATTTTTGTTTGTGAGCCTTGTTAGCCAAGGCTACGTCCCGACGTTGCTCATCTAGATGCTCAAGATATAATAAACGCTCTTCAAGCGGTAAAGTGTCTGGAAATAATTGCACTGCCAACTTTAGAGATGGGATCTGGCAGTCCTCTCCGACGAAGACATTCTCCATGACGCCAGGAGTTCTGGAGATATCAATAGGTATCATTTTAGTGATGATTTCCATATTTCCTTCAATGCAAATAGCGTGTGTAGCCGAAGTATTGATAGGACAAGCCCTATCTCTAGTCATAGTCAGAGTGAATTCCCCTGCTTCAATTCTTCTTAAATCTGGGAGGAAATAAGATCTGTGATGGGGATCATCCCAGGGTCTGTCCGGACTAGTAATTGCTTCAATAATCACCTCGACTGAGGGAAAAACTAATTCTAAAGAATCAGTATTGGTGAGGGAACCTTGAGCCCAAATAGGCTCGAGAACCAGATCTAACTCTTGTGCAGGAGTCAGATT
>JASDQU010306829.1:6370-49338 GCA_032191745.1 Picea mariana | reverse complement strand
CTGAGGTCGAAAATGGTTGGTTCCTATAGAATCAAATGTTCTCCTCTCAGAGATGGGTCGAGCTCAGTTTCCTATGGCCCGGTCACCTCAAAATACCCTTGCTGGTCTAGTCTTCACCTTAGCGGTGGCGGGGGTGGCTCCAAATTAACCGGCAGCAGGATAAGAAGCCTTCGCGACCGGCGGAGCTCCTGATCCTCCATGGTGTGAGAATATCAATGACACACTAGGGATTTCTGTTAACATTAAAGACCATCACACACTAGGAAAATCTCTTATGAGACAAGACAAGCAGATCACTAGCTAGTTGGAAGAACAGTTACACCAACCAACACTAGAGAAACTTACCTATGCAAGTGAAACTCGAATATGGAAGACCCCTCCAGGTATACTCTGCAAAGAGTGGCCCGATGTCTACCCTAGGTACCATGGTATACCCCCGTAGTCACTTATGTAATTCACTAAGATAAAGGAAACTAGGTTGCCAGCGCGTGAATAGTCACCAGGAAGGTACAGTCGACAGTTGGGTGGACCGCAATGAGCAGGGTATCAAGCCCGAAACCTATCAAGGGTATCGAAAGCAAGTGTTCAGGAATATGACTGATGACCTCGAACGGATTCGAGACCCATGAAACTCCATGGAAAATGCGATCAACGAAATCCCAAGATAAGCCCTCTATATGCATTCCCCACTACGCTTGGTCCAGCTTTGGAGGGGTTATCTTCGCTACCATTCCACACGCAACCTCGTGTTTAGCCCCTGTGTTAGAGGGGGGTCCCGGATAACTTTCACGGTTACTAGACTTTCAAGCACTCCCTAGCACAGACTCTTATGTTTGTTTTTGTAGCCTTGAAGAGTTTCCTCTCCAATCCTAAATCAAGGCTCTAGCCTAGACTAAATTGATGGACCCTACAAACACAAAGTCTAATAACTTTTAATTAAGAATTAATTTTAGTGGTTTTCTTAAGTCAAAGGGAACGGAAGTGAAACCAGTGATTTTCTTTAAGAGACGAAAGAGAAGAGCATAAGATGAAACTGAAAACAAACTACTTCTTCTTCACAAATAAAGATTTGCCAATTTAAACTCTTTAACCAAACTTTTTCGTAACTACTTTTCTTAGATATTTGAAAAGAAAAACTTAAAACAAGATTTTCCTCGACTACGAGCTACTTAATGTCCTAAGCATTCAAATAAAGAAATTAAGAAACTTTATTTTTCCTTGGTAAATAAAGCAACTAACCTGAACTACTTTTACCAAACAAAGAAATGAAAAACAAAAATATTTTTTTATGCTTCAAAACAAGAAATTTGAAAATGAATTATTTTCTCTCTTCTAAAGAAAAAAAGGGAAAAATGACGACAAGTCAAGACCAAGAAATGATTTCTGGCCCATCGCATATCACAGGGAGTCACTGACAATACCAAGCAGGCAGATCAGAACAGACTCACAAACTTGTCTAAAAACCCTAATAAAAAAACACAAGAAATCTTTGATAAAAAGAAAGCTATGTTGAGGTCAGACCTAGGCTATAGACTGCTATAATAGAGACCAGGGCTATATCAAGAAAACCCTTGAGAAGTGTGACTTCTAACAAGGAAGAGGATGGTTGCCTCTTCTTTTAAAAAACAAATTCTCAACACAGGCACGCTACTGACACTTCAGCAGCCTACGCATGTACATGGGTTGTCCAAAGGTAGGGCACATATGTACACGTGTAGACCCACTACAGGTCGCATACACCTCTGTAACTTCTCAAAAAATTAAAAACCAACAGTCAAGAAAAGGCAGGGAGTATTGGTATGGAAGACCAGAATCCCTTAAAGACACAGAAGCTTACAGAAACTCATAAAATAGTAAATAAACTGATTCAAAGCACCCAAAAGAATATCCCCAAAAAACCCTAGAGGTCTCCCCAGTATGGTCACCAATTTTGCTATAGCGGGAAAACCCCCTACGAACTACACCAGGGTTCTAAAGTGCAGGCATAGCTAACCGTCTAAAGTCTCCTACTTTTAACAACTATCCCGTCATTACCCCACAATCATACATAAAAGACAAAGTATAGGGATCTGGTAAGCATACCTTAAACTCTGTGTCTGATGTTGATCCCTTTGCACTTAGTTGTTTCTCCACTGCAGATATCCTCCCAAGGCCAACTTGCATTCACCAAAAGACAAACAAGAAACTACAAGCATGCATTCTATATAAGGATTAGTGGGTTAGACATCATAACAAAAAATGTAAACAAATCATAAATATTTAAGACATCATTTGGCGGGATGGAAAAAGTATTTCTTTATATTAATCTCGCAAAAGTCGTTTACAATATGAGACCGACAAGTGCTCCTTGAACTCGGTCCTGGGATCCTCTTCACCATGCACCAACTTCTTCCACATATTCTCCTCCTCTTCAATTCTCTCTAGGGAAATGGCAAGGGTTTGCAATGGAGGAATAAGGAATTATGGCTCAAACTCACAATGTGGTTGCAAAATATTGGGAAAAAGGGGGAATACTGAAATGGGAAAATCTTCTTTGCTCTCGTGCTTCTCTTTGGAATGGGACCCCAACACCTTCTTTTATGGGACAAAAAGATAGTAACAGTTGGGGTGACTAGCTATGGGCGGTCAAATGGTTAGGTAACGGCCCAAAAACCTGTATCCCTTTGCAATTTTCATTTTTCGCACTTTTTGTGAGTGTACATGGGTTGTAGTGGTGCAGCAAGCATGTGTATGCGGGCAGTAGTGGTGAAGGGCGCATACACCTTCAAAAAAATGGTTTTTTAGAAGAGTTGTTCAGTGATGGCTTGGCAAAGATAGCAAGTAAGATGGCCTGATGCCAAGTATGCATGTCTGGTGCAATTTAGGGTTATAACAATGCATCATGTATTTTTTATGTTGGTGGCATTTAGGCTCTCTCTATCTTAGTCTTATCACATTGCTAACATATTTTGATGGTATATATTTTTTAAACCACATGGAATCATCTCTACCCTTCTACTTAGATTAGGGGGTAAAAATATTGATATTGAGGTAGAGATCGTTGAATCTCATCTTGACTATAATATTATTTAGGGATGGAGCTTGATGTATGTGATGGTTGTTTTCATGTCTTCAGTTTTTCAAGTGATTAAATTTCCTCATCAAGGGAAAATAGTTAGAATTGACCAGTTGGTACCTATTGTATGCTTGATACCAATTCCAAATCTAGGACAAATGTTCCATTTTTAGGTGATTCTAGTGAATCGTTTGAAAGAATTGGTGGTGGGTTGCTTAAGGACTCATCCCTCATGGGTATCTTTCAATTCCCTCCACCAGTTTGTTACTTAGCCATTGAACTTGTTTATGCAACTCCACTAGTCATTGATGCATCTATGGATCCTTTCGAAACATCATATTTTGAAGAGATTTTGATATCATCACGTATAAATTCCTTTAATCTTGTTTATTTTGGAGAATATCCATGGATCATCCTAGATCCATTGGCTTTCAAGTATGGAATTGGATATCTGTGTTTTTTTCTACCTTTGCTTGTAGTTGAAGCTAATTATCAAGCTATTCAAAAATCCTAAAAGAATCTAGTTAGAACCTCCCACTTTGGAAGGAGTGTGATCAGTTTACGTAGCCTATATGGTCCTTCAACCCCCTTAGCTATATTAAATCCTTATACATGTTTTTTCCCTCCCTCGAAGGAATATTAGAGGCAATGAATAGTTTAGAACGTCCATGGGAAGACATGCATCATCACTAATATTTTCTTCCTGAGATGGAAAACTTAGAGGTTGGAGTAAAGGATTTTATCCCAAATATAGGTTCCAATTTGTGCCAAAATTCCATTTTTGTGTTGGGTGCGTATAAGGAAGGGAATATGGAAAACATTTATAAAACTATGACAATCAATATCTGTATCAAACCCAGTGTCGTGGAAAATACCTTGATTGGAGTAGATTGTTCTCTTGATGAAATTCAAATTTTTACTACTATATTTAAGGAATTTTATTATGTTTTTGTTCAGTATTACAAAGAAATACCCGATAGTGATCCTCCGATAGTTGAACATGAATTCCAACTTATGCTCATGCTAAGTTATTCAACAATAGTTGAAACTAGTTAATCCAAAGAAATTTTTTTCCATTATGACCACGATAGAAAAGTTACTTAGAGCCAGCTTTATCTACCCAATTCCCCTGATTGAATGGGTAGCCAATATGGTTCCTTCCACAAAGAAGTATGGTATAATTAATGTTGTACTGATTTTTTATATCTAAACAAGGATATTCCGAGAGATAATTATCTTATGCCTTTCATTGATCAAATCATTGATGAGTTTTCCATAAACGACATTTCTTCCTTTAGGGACGGATTTTTTGGTTATAATCAAATTCAGATCCATCCAAAAGATCAACATAAGACTGCATTTATTTTTCCTTACAACATGTTTTCATATAAAAAAAAATGTCATTCATCCTTTAAAATGTTGGGGCTACTTTTAAGTGAACCATTTTGTATCATTTCCATGATATTAAGCATATTGTTGAAGCTTATCTGGATGATTTTGTCACTCGTTCCAAGAAAAGGGATCAACATCCATCTCATATCCATGTTATGTTTGAGAGATGCAAATATTATAAGATTCACCTAAACCCTCATAAGTGCATATTTTTTGTGGCGTCTGGGAGATTACTTGGATTTATTACGTCTAAGAATGGGATTATGATTGATCCTTTGAAGGTTGAGGAAATATTTTAGTTTCCTCCCCACAATTTATCCATCAACTTCATAGTCTTCTAGGGAAAGTGAACTTCTTGTGACAATTCATTACAAATTATGTTGAGATTGTGAAGGGCTTCATGCACTTTGGAAAGAAAGGAGTGTCATTTATGTGGGATGACCAAGTACAATGTCCTTTTGAGGCTTTGAAAAATTCCCTCATGTCAACCCCATTTCTAAGTCCTCCAAACTACAGCAAGGACTTATTTTTATATATTGCATCATATGAATCAACCATTGCAATGGTCTTGGTTCAAGAAGATGAGTCGCATCAAGAACACAAAATTTACTATCTTAATAAAGAGCTCGTTGGACCCGAATTGAGGTACTCTTATATTGAGAAGTTGGTGTTCATAATAGTTCATGCTATGAAAAGGCTTCAACACTATATGTTTCTTGTACAAACTCTAGTTACTGCAAATTCTAATCCTATGCAGTATATCTTGACCCAATGAATAATCAGGGGCAAGTATGCTAAGTGGATTATCATTGTATAATAATTTGACTTGGAATTTGTATCGGTGAAATCAAAAATATTTAGCTTTTGTTGAAATAATGTCAAAGTTACCACAACACAGTGAGGATCATGTTGCAAATAAATCCTTACTCGAAGAGCATCTATTCCTCATTGACTCAACAGATCCCTAGTATAGAGATATAATTGTGTATCTTCAAACTCAAAGATTTCGCCCTCATCTTTCTCACGATGAGGACAAATGCATTCGTCATCATGCCCAACAATATATATAGACCTTATCTTGCATCAACATTTAAATCATGAGGATGCTGAGAGAGTTTTGAATTGTTTCCACAATGGTATGGTGGTCATGTTTCTGGGATGGCAACAACCCAAAAAAAATTGTGGTCGTGATACTTTTGTCCATCAATTTTTAAATATTGTATCAAAGCTATCAAGAAATTTCATCCTTGTCAAATATGTGCTAAGAAAGTGTGTGCACATCCTACTCTATTACATCCTATTGTTATTATTGGTCCCATTTCCAAGTGGAAAGTGGATTTTATGAAATTTCAACCTGCTTTGGTAGATGGTCACAAGTACATTAGTGTGGCCATCAAATACTTCACTAAGTGGGAAGAAGTTGTGTCGACCTTCATAAACGATAGTAAGACAACAACTTATTTGTTTTGAATCATATTATTTCCAAGTTTTTTGTGCCTTGAGATATTTTCATTGATCATGATTCACATTTTAAAAACAAAATGATGTTGAAATTGGCAGATCAGTTGGGTTTTCTCCAAGGGAACTCATCACTATACTATCCTTAGGTTAATGTGCAAGTAGAGGCCATTAATCATATCTTGAAGACCATTCTTCAAAGGACAGCCAGTAAGAATAAATCCAATTTGCATCTTGTGATTTTTCCTACTCTTTGGGTATATAGAACCTTGGTTAATACTGCCACGAAATTTATTCCTTTCCAATTAGTGCATGGAGTAGAGGTGGTCCTTCCCATTGAATGTGAAATCCCTTCATTGAAACTAGTTATTAAGCTCATTCCCAATGTCTCAACTAAGGAGGAATGTGTCTTGTATCTCGAACATCTTGATGAACATCATCAAGATTCCACCACAAATAAAGGCACAAAATAATCATATCAAATTTTAGAATGATAAGAATGTTCATCCTCACGTGTTTTCTAAAGGGGACCTTATCCTTTTTTAGGATAACAATAAGTTGGGAGTAGGTAAATTTGATACGATGTAGTTTGGACCTTACATTGTAAAACAAGTTCTCAATAAAGGAGCTTATGAGTTGTTGACTATGAAGGGAAACCTTTGGATGATCCTTGTAATGGATCTATCTAAAGAGGTATTATGCGTAGGCAGTATGTAACACCCCAAGTTCTGAACCCCAATTTTTAAATAATGTATTGTTACAATGCTGAGAGGCCTGAGTGCCCAAACAATTATTAAAGGGCTAGCGTGCCCAAGAAATGTAATGTTTTGATCATTATTAATAATAAACACATTGTTGGATACTAGACGGACAAGGACTAGAGTTATAGGGGGATATGATTCCACAAGAGAGGGGGCTTGAGGGGATAAATGTTTATTTCTATGTTAATTACCCTTTTTTCCTAAGCGAGGGGATCGGTTACGTGAGTTTCTTGGGGAAGGCTAGGAGGTTCTTGATTCCCCACAAAGTTACTTAAACCCACCACTGGTCTGATGGGGGGTTCGACTGATAGCTTGTTCGTTGATTTTCCTATACGTTCATTCATTTCCCTCATGCACTTTCATGCACCCTCTTACCCATTCATTGATCCGTCCATCAACTGCGTCTTGGCTTGGGAAAGGGAACCGAATTGTTGGAGAATTATCCATGGGATATTTGGATGTAGTGGTCACTAGTGTGATCCAGTCGTGACCTGGGGGCTACATGTATGATATGCATTGTCTTGTGACCTATTTTTCTCACAACTGTGAGTCCTGAGAGTTCCAGCATTGAGATTATGGACCACCTGTGTTGAAGGCCCTGGAAAAAGGAGAAGGACTGCCTGAGGGACTGCGTGGCAGAGAAGGGTGGAAGAGAGCTAGGTATTGGGATTGTTGTGGGTGTTGGGAAACCTATGAGAGCTTGAGAGCTAACTAGTTGGGAAGCCAAGTACACTCTTGAACCATCCTTGTGGATTCATAGCCCTAGCTCGAGGGTGACATTGTTGTTGAGATTTGGAGCAGTGGTGTCTATGGTTGGGTGGAACGTCCTTGGTCTGCAGCCAATTGGTTTCATCTTTCATAAAGATAAGTGCTCTTTGTTATGGTATCATTTACATGTATATGAATGTATTTTCATTGTGTATATTTAATTATTGTTTAATTGAATCTTTAGACTATGCATGATTGTTGGATATTGTGCATGTCATTAAAGTCTTTTCTTTTATGCATACTTAAATTTTAAAAAGGTATCGGTAAGAGAAAGAATTCCAAGGGAGGGCTTGAAGGTAGCATGCCCTGGCCTGTGGGTGGTTGGGTATGTTATATAATGGTATCAGAGATTCTAGTTGAAACAACGGGTCGGTATGGGTCGGGTCTGTTGGTCAGAGTCTCGGGGTCGAGATCAAATTCTGACCGTGGAGTTGAAAAACTAAGGAGGAATGGCGTTGCAGAATCTACGTAGGAGATAGAATGTTAGAGACCCATGTAAGGGGTTTGAAGGATCGTGACCATCCCCTCCCCTTCGAATTTGGGAGAGATCGCGACTGTAGGATCGGGAGAGATCCAAGATCATTGGATCGGAGGACAGGTGAACAGGGGTCGTCCAATGAAAAGGAAGCAAGGGATAAGGTCACAACCTTCAGATCCCATGGGAGAGAGAGATCAATGGACATGAGGTATTACGGGGAACCAAGTTGCACGGGAGATAATTTCTCAAGGTGGTCCCACAATCCAAACAACAGTTTCCCCAAGGGGTTATGTGTCAGCATCAGGAGAATTGCGGGGAGAAAAGAGGGTTACTCCAAACCGTCGATGCGTGCCCCTGTAAATTGAAAGGCATGCAGTGATGCGACATGTTAGGTCTTGAACATTGAAACTCTGTATAGCCAAAGTAGATCCTGATCATCAATCACCAAGAGGTACATGTCAGCAGATCAGTAACTCCAGAGAAATCTGTTCGAGAGGTTTTCAATTGAGATTTGAAACTCTCGAAGCCCAGAGATCCGGAGAGACAAAGTAAATCTCGATAGTCTGATCATCTAAAATAGATCTCAGTTGCTAAATCGTTTGGAGTAAATATCAAGCATCGGATCGCCCGAGGTGAATTTGGGTCATCTGATCCAAAAGAAACATGGCATAAATCTGTGGATTTCGGGTGAAGGCCCGAAGAAATCCTCAACCGTCTGATTCAAAAGAACACGCGACAAAATCCCATGTACTTCGAGGGGTTTGAAGTTTCATATTTTCGAAACCCGAAGACCTGAAAGGATCTCAACCATTGATCTGCCGAGAGCCAGGCATCACCAGATCCAGGGCTTCGAATAAAAGACAGTGGGGCTAGATAAGTTTTGAAATTTGAGATTTCTGAAGTCCGAAGACCCGAAGTAAGCCTCAACTGTCAGATTAAGGAGGGAACGTGGTGCAGATCCATGGACTCTCTGGGTGAAGACCTGAAGTGAATCTTAGTCATCCAATCCAGGAGGAGACATGGTGACAGATTGGCCAGTTCGGGAATGTGGATTTCGGGAGAATTGGAAGTGTGCTAGCATGGAAACTCCTAAAGTCATGAAGCTCGAAGATCCAAAGTGATAGGGCCCGATGACATCACCTAGAGGTGATGTGGATCATGGAATTCCCAAAGTGACGTGGCTTGCGGATGTCACCTGGGATGACATGGACACATGGGATGTGTGCCACGTGTCAGTAAGTTTTGATAATTTTGAGTATTGAAAAATCAGTTAGAATGTGACATGTGTCACCCGCCTGATTGGGCCACGTGTCTGCTTCCAGTATTTCACCACGTGGCGACAGATCGTGTAATCTGGAGACTGGGCACTCTGGAGGGGAAAGATGTGGCAGGTTACATTGGGTTGAAAACTCTCGAAGGCCCGAAGGCCGGATTACATATCGACCGATGATTCCAGAAGACACACGTCGAAGGATTGTCGACTTCAAGTGAAAGCACTCCAGGAGAAAGTGCAGGAGGAAAGTTTGAAACTTTTGAAGCCCGAAGAACCGAAGTGATTCACAACCATTGATCTGTGGGAGGACACCCATCAGTAGATCATGAACTTTGGGTAAAAGCATTCTGGGAGGAGGCAAGTGAGGAAGGTTGAGACTCCCGAAGCATGGATTCCCGAAGTGGATCTCAATCGTTGATTGTGAAAGAAGACCAGGCCGTTGATCCGGTCCTGGCTGAAAGTTTCGAAGTCTCGAAGCTCTGGACAAGCACTTTTTCAGCTAAGCGCAGGGTCATGGCCATGGTCATATGCAGATTGAGAGATGAGGGAAGGAGGGCTAAGGGTCGAATTGGTTGTCTTCGAGACAGAAAAGTGTTAAGTAAGGATTTAGCCATAGTTTCTAGTCGTGGTCACCTGGGAAGGTGGTTTGAAGGAAGTGCCTACACAGGATGAGATTTTGTGTCAGCCAAGGATAACAGGACACTGTTATTTTAGAAGAATGGGGATATGATCTCCATGAACAAAAAAAATAAAGAGACATGTAGCATGGTTTAGAAATTTTGTTTATCATATGCATAATTCTAACAAAATGGTCACTTTCACATTTTACAAAATTAAGGGGTTTAAACACAACAACTCAGGATGCGTATTGAGGAAATGGAAGAAGGTTATGGAGCCTCTAGTCATGATAAGGAGGCCGAAGGCTAGAATACTAGAGTTGGCAATGTAAAGACAGATTCCAATGGATGCAACGGGAAAGGAGAGAAGGAAACGTTAATAAAAATGGTAAGAAGCCTAAAGATGGAAGTGCGGAGCTACAAAGAAGACAACGAGAGACTGATGAGAGAGAAAATTTAGATAAATGCTCAAGTGTTGTGAAGCTTAAATCAGTTGTAGAGATAAATGAAGAAGGGATCAAACTCAAAACAAGAGGAAGAAGGCAGGTGCCATGAAAGAAGGGATGATCATGGAAGAGATGGTTATTCCATAAGTGCTAGTATAGCTCATGGACACCACTCACCTCCTTACTCGGAAAGAAATTTTTATGCATCAAATGATCACGTAAGAAGTCCAGAGGTGTCTCCTGTTAGACACCAAATAAGGAAACAAGAGGTAGATAGTTTGCAAGGAGAGTTGAGGAAGCTCAAGCCACCTTCCTTTGAGGGTGAAAGAGAAAGGGAAGATGATGTTGAAGCATGGTTTCTTGGGCTCAGAAGATATTTTCAGTTGCATAACTATTCATCAAATCTGGAAGCCAAGATTGCCACCTACCATTTACAAAAGAAAGTTGCAATGTGGTGGGACCAACTGAAGAAAGTGGAACATGTTAATGAAAGTAGGATCACTTTGAAGCAGTTCAAGAAGTACTTCCAGAAGGAGTACCTCTCAGAGCATTTCTATGACAAGAAAATGCAGGAGTTCTTTGAACTCAGGTTGGGAAGCATGACTATGGCAAAATACGAGAAGAATTTATTGGAATTGTTAAAGTATGTCCGGTTCATTGGTGATGAGAAAGTGAAAATACAGATATTTATAAGTGGACTGCCAGCCTTTTATAAGGAAAATATCAAGTATGATGAACCCAAGACCTTGACGGAGGCCATCGGGAAGGCTAAATACCTGTATGAGCAAGGCCATGGAAGAGAATCTCTGCAGAAATCTTGCAAGGATAAGAAAAATGCAAAGTTCGATCAGAGGAGGAAAGGATTCAAACCTCCCTTCAATAGGAATGAGCCTAATATAAATCATCAAGATCAGTATGCTAAGGGAGATTTCAAGAAAGAATATTCCTTAGGAAAAAGGGGAAGACCACCAATCCAATGTTGGGGATGCAAGCGAGATCACCTGTACAAGGATTGCCCACATAGAAAGGAAAGAGCGAAGACTGTGCACAACATCCAAAAAGATACAACAGTCGAATATATGGGAAGAATCTATGCAGCTTTAAATGATCGACAAGCAGAGTACCAGTGCAATATGATCGATGTGGAAGGTAAGATCATAAATAAACCTGTTGCTATTTTGATTGATTCGGGAGAAATTCATTGCTACATTGATCCTAAGATAGTGGATAGATTACATTTGGAGAAAAGTAAACTTGGAAAAGCAAGTTTGGTTCAGATAGCCACTGGGACCAAAAGAAGAATCCATAATATGGTCAGAATTTGTTCCATAAGTTTTAATGGTGTGAATACGAGTATTGATCTAAAAACCATACCATTGGGGTCTTAAGATATTTTGATTGGAATGGATTGGTTGGACAAGCATCATGTTGTCCTAGATTTTCATAACAAGACATTTACATGTCTTGATGGAAATGGAAAATAGAGCACTCTGAAAGGAGTTCCAAGACCCATCTCTATAAGGGAGATTTCAGCCTTACAGCTAAAAATATGTTTTAGGAAAGGATGTCAATTGTATGGAGCTCATGTGGAAAATCCAGAAAATAAAAAGGGGCCAAGCCTCGAAGATTTCTCGGTACTACAGGAATTAGAAAATGTATTCCAAGAAATACTTGGATTGCCACCAAGAAGGGAGATAGATTTCTTGATTTATTTAGTGCCGGGAGATTCCCCGGCATCAAAAACACCTTACAGAATGAGCACACCAAAGTTAAGAGAATTACAAATGCAATTGGAGGAATTGTTGAAGAAAGGGTACATACGTCCAAGTGTTTCACCTTGGAGAGCACCAGTACTTTTTGTCAAAAAGAAGGATGGAACCTTGAGGTTGTGTATTGAATTCCGACAGCTGAACAAGTACACTATAAATAACAAGTATCCTCTACCCCAAATTGATGACCTCTTTGATCAGCTAAGAGGAGCAAAGATATTTTCAAAAATTGACCTGAGGAAAGATACCATCAGGTAAGAATCAGGGAAGAAGACATTCATAAGACAGCCTTTAGGACCAGGTATGGGCATTATGAATTTGTAGTGGTGCCATTTGGATTGACCAATGCACCATCTGTATTCATGTGCTTAATGAATGGCATATTCAGGAATTATTTGGATAAGTTTGTCATAGTATTCTTGGATGATATACTTATCTATTCTAAGTCTGGAGAGGAGCATGAACATCACTTAAGACTGGTATTGCAAGTACTGAGAGAACATCTGTTGTATGCCAATTTGAGTAAGTGTTCTTTTTATCAAAAGAAAATCCATTACTTGGGACACATTATTTCAGAGTAGGGCATAGCGGTAGATCTAGAGAAGATTGAAGCCATTAGAGGATGGCCAACACCTAGAAATGTGTCAGATGTCAGATCTTTTATGGAATTAGCTGGATACTACAGAAGGTTCATAGTAGGGTTCTCTAAGATTTCTCATCCCATCACTTCTTTGCAAAAGAAGGGAACTAAATTTGAATGGACACTCAAGTGTGAAAAGAATTTTAATCTGTTGAAGGAATTACTTATTAGTGCACATGTGTTGAAGATTGCTAACCCAAATGAAAGTTTTGTGGTATGTATAGACGCATGTAAGGAAGGACTTGGGGGAGTCCTCATGCAAAATGGACATGTCATTGGATATGAGTCCAGAAATCTTAAGGAACATGAGAGGAACTATGCCACCCACGAATTTGAACTTGCTGCCATTGTTCACGCCTTGAGGATGTGGAGGCATTATCTCATGGGGAATAAATTCGAAATAAGGACAAACCACATTGGCCTGAAGTATCTTTTTGAACAGCCAACCTTGAATGCTAGGCAAACAAGGTGGTTGGAATTTCTAAGTGAATATGACTTCGATATCAAGCATATCAAGGGAAAGGAGAATAAAGTTGTCAATTCACTTAGTAGAAGAGTTCATCGCATGCATGCTAATGTTGTCGGCATGCATCAGTCAGACTTGAAGAGAAGAATTTTAGATGGCCTTGTTACAGACTAGCATTACCTACAGGTAAAGGAAAACTTATAGCAAGGAGATGTACAACAGAAAATAAAGGAGTATGAGATAAAGGAAGACGGACTACTCATGTGTAAAAATAGAATCTATGTTCCTAGTTCTGGAGAACTGAGGAATTCGGTACTGAAGGAAATGCATGATGTTCCTTATGCTCGACATCTCGGTTACCAAAAAATAATTACAATAGTAAGAAGCTAGCTCTTTTGGTTGGGAATGAAGAAGGATGATGTTGATTACATCGCTCGATGTATGGAATGTCAAAAGGTGAAGGCTGAGCATAGGCACCTAGTGGGTTTGCTGCAGCCATTTCCAATTCCAGAGAAGAAATGGGAAGTGATCACCATGGATTTCATCACAGGATTACCCAGAACAAATAAGCAACATGATTCAATCATGGTGGTGGTTGAAAAATTAACAAAGGCTGCTCATTTTGTGCATGTGAAGACAACTCATACAGTGGATAATATTGCAGAAATTTTCATGAAGGAAATTGCTAGGTTGCATGGGATACCTAGGACAATTGTCTCGGATAGAGATACAAAGTTTACCTCCAATTTCTGGAGGGGATTTTTTAAAGGAATTGGCACAAATCTAAACTTTAGCACAACATATCATCCCTAGACAGATGGGAAAACAGAGAGATTCAATCGAATAATTGAAGACATGCTGGGAATGTATGTGATGAATAAGCCATCTAAGTGGGAAGATTACTTACACTTGGTTGAGTTTGAATATAATAATGGGTATCAAGATTCATTGAGAATGAGCTCATTTGAAGCCTTGTACGGTAGGAAATGTGATACTCTAGTAAGTTGGGAAAACCCAGCAGATAGAGTGGTACTTGGGCCAGAGTTGCTCAAGGACATGGAAGACCAGGTGGTCAATATCAAGAAGAATTTAAAGGCAGCTCAAGATTGACATAAATTTTATGTAGACAAGAACAGGACAGCTAGAGATTTTAAAGTAGTGGAGCATGTACTTTTGAAAGTGAAGCCCAAGAAAATCTCTTTGAAATTGGGTAGTTGTACAAAGCTGGCAGCCAGATTATGTGGTCCATTTGAAATATTAGACAGAATAGGGCCAATTGCATGCATACTTGCATTTTCTGCTTCCATGAATGGGCATAATGTATTTCATGTATATTTACTAAAGAAATATGTACATGATCCTAACCATGTTATTGATTGGTGTCTAATTCAAGTAGAGACAGAGGGATATTTTCAAGTTCAGTCAGTGCGGGTGCTGGACAGAAAAGTCAAAATGCTTTGGAATCGAGTTATAGAGATGGTAAAAGTTCAGTGGACCTACTACGGTCCTGAAGATGCTACCTGAGAGCATGAAGATGCCATGCGGGCAGAGTACTCCCAACTTTTTGAATAAATTTGAGATTTTGATCTTTATTTTGTATATGCACTAAGGATAGTGCCAAAATAAGGGAGAGGTTATGTAACACCCCAGGTTCTGAACCCCCATTTTTAAATAATGTATTGTTACAATGCTGAGAGGCCTGAGTGCCCAAACAATTATTAAAGGGCCAGTGTGCCCAAGAAATATAATGTTTTGATCATTATTAATAATAAACACATCGTTGGCTGCTAGACGAACAAGGACTAGAGTTATAGAGGGCTATGATTCCACAAGAGAGGGGCTTTGAGGGGCTAAATGTTTATTTCTATGTTAATTACCCTTTTTTCCTAAAGGAGGGGATCAATTATGTGAGCTTCTTGGGGGCAGCTAGGAGGTTCTTGATTCCCCACGAAGTTACTTAAACCCGCCTATGGTCTGATCGGGGGGTTCAACTGATGGCTTTTTCACTGATTTTCCTGTACGTTCATTCATTTCCCTCACACACTTTCATGCACCCCCTTACCCATTCATTTATCCATCCATCATCTGCGTCTTGGCTTGGTAAAGGGAACCGAATTGCTAGAGAATTAGCCACGGGATAGTTGGTTGAAGTGGTTGCTGGTGTGATCTAGTTGTGACCTGGGGCCTGCATGTATAAGATGTGTTGGCCTATGCCTTGTTTTACTCACAACTGCGAGTCTTGAGAGTTCTAGCATTGAGATTCTAGACCAGTTGTGTTGGAGGCCCTAGAAAAAGGAGAAGGACTGCTTGAGGGACTGCATGGCACAAAAGGGTGGAGGTTCGTTCTCTTGGGGTGGTAGATGTTGGGTGGAAGAGAGTTGGGTACTGGGATTGTTGTGGGTGTTGGGAAACCTGTGAGATATTGAGAGCTAACTGGTTTGGGAAGACAAGTACACTCTACCGTCCTTGTGGATCCATAGCCCTGGCTCGGGGGTGACACTACTGTTGAGATTTGGAGCAGTGGTGTCTATGGTTGGGTGGAACATCCTTGGTCTGTAGCCAGTTAGTGTCATCTTTCATAAAGATAATTTCTCTTTGTTATGGTATCATTTACATGTATATGAATGTATTTCCGTTGTGTATATTTAATTATCGTTTAATTGAATCTTTAGACTATGCATGCTCACTGGATATTGTTGTGCATGTCGTTAAAGTCTTTTCTTTTATGCATCCTAAAATTTTAAAAAGGTATCGGTAAGAGAAAGAAGTCCAAGGACAGGCTTGAAGGTAGCATGCCCCGGCCTGTGGGTGGTTGGGTATGTTACACATTAATTCCACGCAATCTCTTTGTACATGTTTCATATAAGTTTGAATTTCTATTTTATTTGTTAGTTTAGTTTTGTGAGTCATGCTTATCATGCTTTATCATTAATTGGTATATGTTTGTGAGCATCCTCATCTATGTAGGATTTGTCAACGATGTTTGTTGACACACTCAGAATATTGCTTCCACAACTTGGGTTATTTATTTTCCCACAAGTCAAATTATGAAGTCGGGTGGTATTTGCATTGGTTCTACAACCAATAATGTTTTCAAGTATATTATGATCATTGAATTCCTCTCTAAATCTATTTCTCTTGGTATACAACATTTAAGTGTTCACTTGGATTCTCAATTGGCAATGCTTTAGTTGAACAATATTTACCATGTGTGTGATACTATTATTCTACATAAATTTTTATGGGTAAGACTTCTTCATCACTCTTTTGAGTACATTACTTATATTCATGTGCCAAGAAGAGTTAATGGATTTACTTATTTAAGCATAGGGGGGCTTCTACAGTGCAACATATTAGATATCATTTTCGGGATTAACTGCGTAGTGTAATTCATTAATCTATGACCCATATCCATGAGTATTAGTCACAACTGACCAATAATTCTAATTATTTTAATAGTCCACTTAGCACTCATTGCATCAGGTGATGCTCACATGGGTGAAGAAATGGGATTGAAACCAGCGAAATGAATCGCATTTACTTATTCATTGGATAATTATGTGCTAGGATGGAATTTGTCACATTCTTAGATTTAAAGCACGCATGTACATAATAATAAAATTTGTAATCACATCATTTTCACATTGCTAGAAACAAAACCACGCGCGTGCACGTGTGTGTGTGTGTGTGTGTGTGTGTGTGTGTGTGTGTGTATTTAAAGCATGCATGTACATAATAATAAAATTTTCAATCACATCATTTTCACATTGCTAGAAACAAAGCCATATGTGTGTGTGTGTGTGTGTAAGGTTACAGTCAAGACAAACACCAAATTGATGTATGAGAACCCTTTTTTTGTGGGACAATAGACTCCCTCCGCACAACAATTTGATTGTTAAAGTTTATGAAGGTGTACATACCCTACCCCCTCTTAATTTGAACATGTGACCTCCTAGGAGGAAACCAATGTTCTTAACCATTAGGTCCACTCAAGTTGTACAAAACATGTAATAATGGTACAAAAATGGGCTATACAATCTATAATGGTACAAAACTATAAAAATATCCTCTAGTGGTGCAATACATATCACCTAAATATATGCGAGTACCTACTCCTTAGACTCTAGATTTGATGAAGGAGGCACTTTGTGACCATGGAAGAAAAATTTTTCCATCACCATTCTACAACAAAGCTACTACCATATTGGCAGCACTCCCACTACTTCTCACTAGAGATCATCCAATACAATTTCCATCTTGGTCTCAATAACATTGGGAGTTAAATCCTTAATGTTCCTTTATACATATTATAGTATATGTGTTTCCTATGGATCCAGTGGTGCGGCTACATGTGTATCTACAAGTGTGGCTATTGGCTAAGCAATCTCCACCTCAAAATGATGGTGATGATGGTTCTGAGGGAAACCATTAGGTATAACTAATCCTATATCTATATCACCCAAGTTACATTTTGTCAACATTATGATTACATACAAAACATTGTGTACCTCTTTAAATTCCAAAAACCATGAAAAACACATGATATTATATCTTTCCTACAGCTCCCCAATGATCTCTTATAGGCAAGACAAGATTTGGGTCCTGTCAAAAGTTGATCCCAAATTTGATCCCAACATATGCCTAATCCTTGATCATCATTATCTATCCAATAAATAAATTGAAGAAATCATCATCATAACTTGACACTAAGTGGCCACCACCTAAGTGGTGCATCAAATATGTCCAACGAGCCATACAAGATCCCTTAGTCCTAATACTGACATCATGCATCAGGGTTGGTTGATGGGAGTATCTCAAAGAAATAAATGCATATTATGCTCCCATTTCCAAAGTTATTATGCTCACCCAATCTCACCTTGGTCATATTCTCCTTGAGGTTATTTAAAAGAGTGGCTGACTAGTCAAATATTATGGGAGTCATGCACTAGAATTTATAATGAAGAAGTGGATAAGAGGTTTGGTGTGACCTACTAGAGACCGACACTCTAATCAGGATATACATGATCATCCCCATGCTCACATACCATATGGAATATATAAAAATCTAGTTGGTATTTGTTTTTGTGCTTGGTCGGCAATATAACTCTATGTATCCCTCCACATTCTTAGTGGCTCCTCCTTATCCTCCTCCATGCAGGATTGTTGGCTCACCTTGCCAAGAAAATCTTGTCAAAAAATAGATATCATCTACAGTGATCTCTAGGATCTCATCATCAATATGGAATGTATGTGACTCGTGATCCCACATCTAGATAAGGCGCCACAGGAGCCTCAAGTGTCACTTCCAATGTTTTCACATTTGAAAAACTTGAGGAGATCACAATCACATAAATCCCCTATCACCACAAGATCCCTCATTGCCGCAATATTCTTTACATCGTTCTCGCATTCTCGCCAATTTGTCAACTTCATGGTACTTACACAGTCAACAACACAAAAGAAGGTTAGTTCCTTATGGCATTTTTCCAAAAACAATAATTTTTAGTTGCACTTACTACCTCCATAAGTATTTATAGCATGTGTGCAGGGCCTTATCCACACCAGTTAGCTTTAGCACCCATGTTCACACAAGGCCCAACTTTTGGATAGGGCCTAGTAACCTAGAAAAAACTAGAAACATGAAAAACCAAATGGACAGAATTAAAGGGACTAAGTCTAGGGTTACATGGACCTCTTAGTGTCAAAATCCCATAGTATGCTCTCCTAGAAACTGTAAGTGAAGTTGGATACTCATAATGGCTCTAGATATCTAGGTTATAAGAGAATGGTAAAATGATTCTAAATTTTCATTTTTTTCACCTATTAATATATTTTTTGACCTAATTTTGCATTCAACGACTATTTAAAGATTGGTTAATGCTTTGTTTTTTTTCTAGTTGCCTTTCCAAGAGTGTCTTTGAGTTTATTCAAGTTCCTTACTATTTTCGGTAGTGGTTTGATTCACAACAAGGGTCACATTTTGAGGTAATTTTTTCTTGATCGGCACACTCAGCCTTATGTGCATTATGCATTATTAGCCTTATGTGTAAATTTTTCTTCTTTAAATTTTTCTTGAGGGCTAGGGTTTTTCTATGTGCATTATATTAGCCTTATTCCCTTTCATTGTGCCTTATGATTAACCCCACAAATCATATGCATGAGAGCCCCATTAGTCCCACCATGAATTTTATTTTGAACCCTTATGCTTCTTTTTCATCTATCTTCTATCTAATTTTTTATGGGTTCCTTGTGTGTTTGATTTGCATTTACATTGCTTTGTTGTTCGTGCACTTGAGCCTAATGCTTCCCTAAATCACTATTTTTTTCTTATCTCCAACACATTCTCTTTGTCACTTTCCTTTGCATTAGTTTCTTATGCATTTCTAACCTTTATCCCTGGGGGGAGACATGCTTATGAGTGTCCATATCCTGCATCTTGTTGTTTGCTTTTGTACCAATATGTTCCTTGCACTGGGAAATTTGTTGTTTGTTTCATGAAACTCATCTCCTCCACTATATTATAGCATGCTTTTACTCTTTTTTAGGATTTATGATCCATAAATGAGGACTTAGAGCCCACTCTCTTCACCCAGACAAATACTATGTGGAATTAAAGTCTTGGTCTCTCTATTCTTGGTCTATTTCAACAATCTTTGGTTGCAATGCTTTGTTTCTAAGAAAATTACCTACATACACCATGTACTGTGAAAGGAAACCACAAAAAATGTATTGGAGATCAAGTCAATCTTTGACTCAAACTTCCCATACAAGGAATTTATCATCTATATAAATAATGTCCATGTATACCCTACTCTCCAAATGTGTAGAACTCAGCCTAGTGAATTTGAAATTGGTAAGTTTATGCTCCCATGGAGATTTTGAGTTGCTCAAGTCACTCTATCATGCTTCACACATTGTTCATTACATCCACTACATTGTTATCCTCAATGGCTTCCTTAATGTAAGTAAAGGAAATGGATATATGAGAAACACTCTAGAATCTAAAGGAATATCAATGCTTAGGTATTGCAATGAATTAAGCACTCATGCACCACATTCTTTTTCTCTGAATGAACTCGGAAAATATTGTAACGTAACTCCTAACCTCCCAAACAAATATTCCTTGGATAAATTTCATGGTTAGAGAATTATGTTTTTTATGGTTGGGAAACAAAGCATTGTAACCAAAGATTGCCAAAATAAACTAAGAACAGAGAGATCAAGACTTTAATTTTGCATAGTATCCTTATTGGTGAAGCAAGTGGAATATATGTCCCTCATTTACAAATCACTTTATGCTATGAAAAAGACACAACAAACAAAAATGATTTTTTTGGGAAAAGAGCTAGGGAAGGAGAATCGAGATTTGTATTTGTTGATGCGCAGTGGGTAGATCCAGGGTTCAACATGAATTCACCAACAAAACCCTCAAATATCGGCCCTTTCAGCATCACCGAAAGCAGGTGAAGTCTCATATGAGGTATCTATGGGCACTGCAGGAACTATGTTTCCATAGTGATGAAGGGATGGGAGGTAGTCCTCATAACAATTATACCTAGCATTAGTTCCTTATACCTTATATCATGTGTGCAGAAACATAATAACATGTAACATATTCATAATAACAGAAATATATCATATGTGTGCAATAAACAGAACAATCACATCATAACACAGAGACACCATGATTTAACATGGTTCACCCAAGATGAGATACATCCACAACGGTCGGCTTCTTATTATATTATTCAAAATCATCCATTAAAAAATAGGTGCACTCCGCTCATACATTATGCCCTTTTCATTCTCTTATCTTTATATCTCTCTTTGTCACTCTCACTCTTTCATATCTCGCATCATTCATTACTTAATTATTCATTATTCTCATACTTTCTCACTCTCTGACTACTCTCTATCCCAAAACCATTACATATTTATACAATTAAAATAGGGCTTAGCCCATATCAATGGACCCAAAATGCCTAACGTCTTCCAATGGTATTCCTCCTTTTGTGTGAACTAATCCCGAAAGTGCACCAACTGTATTTCCTTCTTTTTCATGCTACGTAGTTTCCAAAACTAGTCCCAACAGGGCCCCAACACTCACATTTGGCTCATCCTGAGCCACTTGGGCCTTCTATTGCACCCCCTTCCACGTCGTAACAAACTTCTCAAAATTTTCCTTTGCAGTTGCAACCTTTTGCTTTGCTTGTGTTTCTTGTGTCAAAATCCCTTATGTTGTCTGCACGATAATGGGGGTCTTTATTTTCTCTACACTTTCTTGCACTACTTGCTTCACTGTGCCTTGCGCAGCGACAAGTTCTTATGTCACCTGAAATGCCTCCTCCTGTAGTGGCTCAAGCTTCTACACAAGAGTTTGTTGTTAAGCTCTTATTTGGTTTATCTCTTGGTGCAACTGCCTATTATCAAATATTGCATCCATTCTCTCTGTTGGTGGTAGAGTGGTCATTCTATATTTGATGTTCTACACTTTCTCCTGTGCAATCTGTAACCTCTATTATAATGCTTGTAGCTCTGCATTCTCCAACAACCGAGTCCACACTTATGTACTCCCTTCATACAACTTTGTTCATTCCTCATTGAATGTCCTAATATTATCCATGATCGTCATGGTTGTCTTATCTCATTGCTCCCTTTCCTCTGGTGGGGTACTTGGTGTTGTGTGAGCTTCCAAATCTACTATCTTTGCACAAAATCCCTAAATGGCTTTGCTTATCTTTGTCATTTTCTATTCCAAAGGATTATCCACTTACATTGGTACCTTTGGGAATTTTTTGTATACCTCCTACTTTATCTATTGCAACCTTGTTGTTTTCTGCACAGCCTCGTCCCATTCTAGCATGAGTTTACTATAATCTGCATGTAGTGCATCGTTGTTCACATTTACTTTGTAAAAATCCATAGAATTCGACTCTCTGCGTAACTAGATCTCTTATGTAGCACTTTTTTGCAAGCTAAGTAGCACATTCACATGTAACTATGACAACACTAAGTTAATATGGCTTAATTCTTGTGCCTGCTCTTGCATTTCTTTCGTGCAGAACTCTATGGCCCTTGTTGATATATTCATGATCCAGTGCTCTGTTGATGTTGATAGTGGTTGTGATGTTGCTAGTCATGACTCTATTGTCTTTGTTGTGCTCTCTATTTTTCCTTCTTCTATTATTTGGGTTGGTGTTATCCTGGTTGATTCCAAAATTTGGTGCAGTGTAGCTATCTATGCTTGCACATTCGTGTGCATTTCCTCTTGTTTTTTGCACATATCACAGAAATGATTCTTCAATTACTTCTTTCACCTGATCTTTGATCTTCTCCAGGTCATCCTCAGTAAAGTCCTGGATAGCTACTTCCTTTGATGTTTTCCTATTCTTGTGTTTATGTGTTGAGTGCTCCTTGGGATTCTCTTTTCTCTTCTCTCTAGTGTGCGGTGTTGTTTCCTAAGTGTCGTTTTCACCATTCCCTTGTTCTCCATGTCCTTGTTCTTATTCTTGATCCTTCTCTAGTTGTTTTGTCTCCTTGTGCATTGTTTCTGTCATTGGGGTTTTCCAGTCTACTTCCTAGTCATTGACAATATGACTGACATCTTGTTTTGTGAGTCTGTAGCTAGTCGGCAACCATCGCTAATCTGGATCCCTCTTTGCTTGAATCTACATATGGTGTGGCCCTACCTTGAATCACGTGATTTCTTTGCATGCTTCAACTACCAAAGGTAGAATGTGCGGTGTGTCCTCAATGCATTGTCAAATTGTCTCCTGATTGATTTAGAAGGTGATATTGTTATCCATTTGATGTTCTTCTACGGGGTATTCCACAAAGAAACATATATTGCTGCCAGGAATGGTTGTTGCATACCTTCCAGGAACTATGTTTCTTTTGGGTCCCTCCAAGCAACTAATGCAATTAAAATCAATAACCAATCATAATGGAACTTCATTCCTTTATCTTGTGCTTCCTTGCAATCATTTAAGAACCGGTTCACCAAAAACATTGCCCAGATCATATGCACTCCTCTTATGCACTTATTTGTTTTTTTTATTACTCTTGTTGGGACCTGATCTCTGCGACACTTCCTGAGTAACTTGCAATCCATCACATGCATCGCAAACTTGACAAAATCATTGTTAATGCTCGCTACATCCAATCTACGTGCTCCTCTGTACATGTCGTCCGTTTCCTTCATTCTTTCTTCTAATGCTTTCTCGTGAGTCTTATTTATGAGCAAAGGTAGTGGGTCTTCCCCTGCTGACGGAAATCCTATAATTCATGCAATAAGTTGGGTGTCAATCAACAATGGCCTTTCCAACCATAGGAACCCTCCATGGACATAACTCAATAATAATTTGATGCAAATGTTGATTTATGTGCTTCTTCCAAAGTGTGGGATCTCCAACAGGTTCAATATGCATGTTCGTTGTTGTCTTGTTTCCCATTCATGCGGCTCTACTGTGAGTACAAGTGAGTCTGAACTAAGTGATGTGTGCAGGTAATTATGTGGTGCTAACTCTGGAAAATTCTTTATATCTGCAAGTTCATGGTCTGAAAAATTCAAGCTTCCTACTACACCTAACATATCTCCCTCAATAGTGATCCCATCTGGAATCATTGGTGTAACAAGATCGTACTTCGAATCCTTGGGCAGTCTAACTTGCTTTGTTGTTGGGTTTCTGGGTGGCACATAAGCCCTGGGAAAGTTGACCGAATCCGATGCCTCTACTCTCTTAGTTTCTTCCTGCACCTATACTGATGTTTGTTTAGTGTGTGGTTTCTTAGTTTGTGATGTGGATGCTCATGCCTTTGGTGGTGTCATGACTTTATGTAACTTGGATCTATCTACAACTCACTCGGATCCTCTCTGGATTTCTATTCTCTTCGAATGTCCATGCAACAATAACGCTTTCTCGTTGCCCCTCATATGATTTTATAGGTTGTTTCCAGTTGTTATCTTCCTCTTCATGACAAAATTCTCAGTCTCATCTGGTTGTGTTTGCATTCAATTCCTTTTGGATTCTGCATGAAATTTCTATATTATGATGGATCATGGTCTAGATTTTCCATCCTGTCAAAATACAGTCACCTCTTTTCATTTATCGCTACATGTTTCTATCGTCTCGCCATCATGTTTTCTTCATTAATGCATTTCTTGTCATTTGTGCAAGTCTTTTATTCTAGCTCTTTGTGCAATCCAATTTTCCTTTCTGCATGTAATTCAATTATCCTTTCTTTCCATGACATTTTCTTGTTCATCTCTTTTTCTTCTAATTTGAACCTTTGAACAATGCCTGATTCATAACTTCAAGTCTTCTGTCTCTTCAAATGTTTATTATGGCTTGCCTCAATCTCTTCTATTTCTTTTTCTTTTCTTTTTCTTTTCTTTTTCTTTAATAAAGATATTATAATACATATACTATGGTACACATACTGCGTAGTCAGGATAGTGCACGACGCATGGTTGTCCCTATACATTTTTAGTTGACTACCGTTGATCGATCCTTCCATGATTTCCCCATTCAATTTATCCAACTGAAAAACACCTTCCTCTATCACAGATCTTATGACATACGAACCCAACCAATGCATTTGGAACTTTCAAGGGTGTTGGAAAAATCTTTTGTCATAGAGAAAAACTAGGTCTCCCATATGGAACTTTCTTTGTTTAATATGTCTATCATGCCATGCCTTTTCACACGCTTTCTAAACCTCCTGATGAAATCCTACGATGAAGCAGTCTTCCTCTAGTTCCACTAGATCTGATATTATTTTCTCTACTGCGCCAAAATTTGTAATCTTTGTTAGCACAGGAATGCGTAGACTTGACACAATGAAATCCATGGGCATAACTTCTTCTTGGCCATATACTAATTGAAATTGTGTTCGTCCTGTCAACTTATTACACATGGTATGGTATTCCCATAGTACTGCAGGAATCCTCAAGTCCCAGTCATCTCGATTTAAATTATATATCTTCGTCAACGCATGCTCTAGGATCTTGTTAAATGCTTCCACTGTTGCATTTTCCTGAGGATGATAAGGTGTGCTCTTCTAGTGATAAATATGAAATTATTCTATCGAAGAAGAAATAATTTTATTCAAATAATGGGTCCCTTGATTACTCATAAGGATTCTTAGACATCCAAACCTTGTGACAACATTCTCAAATAGAAATCGTCCAGCAGTCTCCAAGCTGTAATCTCTTACAGGTTTTGCTTCAGCCCATCGGGTCAAATAATCTGTCGCAATGATTATATATATTGCTCCTGACCTTTATTTTGGTGGGTTGATCGGTCCAATGAAATCAACTACCCATTTATCAAAATCATGCAATGTAACTTGCGGTATTGAAGGCATATTGTCTCTTCAATATGGCTTCCCAACTCACTAATAGACATCATAAATTTGATAGAACTCCTTGGCATCCTTATGAAGGGTGGGCCACCAAAGTCTTTCACACAAAAAAATTTGAGTCGGTGCTTTCCCTGCATAGTGGCCTCCTACAATTCCTTCATGTGCCTCTGATAGTATCATAGGCCTCTCTTGCTCCAATACACATTGTCGAGGAATACCATCGGCACCTAACTTATACAAATTCCCCGCTATGAGATAATAATATGTTGTCTTTACTATTAACTTCTTCTTTTGTGCAATTATAAAGTTGGGTGGGGCTACTCTTGTGCTCAAGAACTGGAAAATATCTACAAAGTAATGATCGACCATCTATACTATGAACAAGTGTGCATCTGGTAGATTTTCATCAAAATTTTCAGCATCTTCCCCTGTTAGTATGCACAACAAATGGTCAGGTCCTGAGTTTAATTTTCTTGGTTTCACAATCACTTCAAAATCATACTCCTGAAATAATAATATCCATGTGCATATATTCCCCCCAACATTGTCTTGTTGACTAAGTATCTCAACGCAGAATGATTCATGTACCTCTTACAATGTGATCCCAATAGATAATGCCTAAAATTTTGTAGTGCATACACCATCGTCAATCCTTCATGCTCTATAGTAATTTAATTATGTTCATTAGTTGACAACTTTCTACTAGTAAATGTAATGGGATGATCCAAACCTCCTTCACCTGGTTGAGATAGAATTGCACCTAACGCTACAGATGATGCATCTACGTGGACATGGAATTGTTTCTTCCAATCTAAAAATACTAAAATTGGCACAATAACCAGTTTCTTCTTCAAGGTATCCAAACTTTTCTGACATTCCTTGTTCCATTGAAACTTGACCTCCTTCTTCAACAATTTTTCCAGTGGGGATTTGATTTGTGTGCATCCCCTAATAAACTTTATGTAGTACTCCATATGACCCAATGTTGCTCACATTTGTCTTACTGAAGTAGGTGGTGGAAAATCAACAATAACATTTATCTTCACAGGATCAACCAAAATTCCTTGTTTACACACTATATGACCAAACAGGATACCAAATGGTGCGCAGAAAATAAACTTCTTCAAGTTCAAGGAAATATGAAACTGTCTACATATTTCCAACATCAAGCATAGAATTTCAATATGGTCCTTCAATAAGCTGAACATTGTCCAATCATCCAAATATACTTCTAGAAATTTATGAATAAATTCTTTAAAATCTGCGACAACAACTCGGGAAAATATTTTTGGCACATTTTTTAATCCAAAAGGCATGATTGTATACTCCCAACATCCCCATTCCATCGAAAAAAATTTCTTATGCCTATCCTAGTCCTACGCAATCTTAATCTGGTTATATCCATATAATCCATTAGTAAATGAGTAGGCTTCTTGTCCTCCTACATTCTCCAAAAATTCATTTGTAAACGGGGTAGGAAATGGGTCATGTAAGTAAGCATCATTCAATTTCTGCAGGTCCACAAAAATTATGATTCCTCCCATTTTCTTATCCTTAATAACCATCAAACTGGTCCATTCTGACTCTATGGCAGGTTCAATAATCGTGACTTCCATCATTCTATCTATTTTTTCTTTCACTTTCTTCTTATATTCTAGGTTCAATCGATACGGTCTCTGCTTCACTGGCTTGGAATCCAGCTTCAAAGGGATTCTCGTCTCCCCTAGCTCCCCAGCAATCCCTTTCATTTCTAAAAATGTAGTGGGAAAAAGGTCCTAGTATTCATGCAGTAAATTAGCAATCTTCTCTACATTTTCTTCATTCCAGTAATCTCTAATGTTTGTGAACTTGGGATTATCCTTTGCACCAATATTCACCTTGTGTGGTTTCAATGGATTTGCATACTTGATAGATTCAAGCTCAGGACCCTCTACTACATGCTCTCCTTTGGTTTCTGGTATTTGAAAATTTCTTGGGTCTTCATCATATAATTCCAACAACGTTATATAATTCCAAAACCTCTTGAAAAGTCGCAAAATATCTGGGTGCACTACATAAGGGTGTTGGTATCGTCGAGTCTTCTGATGTAAATATCTTATTCTTGATACTCTGTAGAGTTGTGTCTAGAAAAGGGGCATCATCTTCAAACTTGAAAGTTACCTTGAAGTTGTGAGTCAAATCTTCCCAAACTGTTATTCCTCTGCACACTTCCAGTTCTTCGGGATCGTGTCCAGAGTGTGTACAAACAAGTGCATCCATTCCTACTTAGATACTAAGTTCCATGTCACGATGTATTGTGTAATATTATCTATAGGAAAACTCAAACTAGTATACTTTTGCATGGAATATTTAGTTTCTATCCTAAATCTAGCCTGTAACATCCTTCTGCATTGCTACCAATTATTTATTCTCTACTTATGTGCATCCCACCACCTTGTAGGAGTCACTTTCAGTGTGATATCGAAAGGTAGAAATATTTGTTTTTTTTTATATCTGCAATTCAAATTATTTTACAAAAGAGTCTATATCTTTTAGTCTATCATACTTCAGAGGATCGCATACTTCAGCTCCAATCCAATGCAATGTGTGGGTAATATGAGCACATCTCCTTGTAGATACTTCATGTAACCTTTGTTTCCAATGTTCCAGGGCTTCTTTTTAATTTGATGCACAAGTAATGATACTTCACCAATTGATTACACCCTCAGCAATAAGATTAATATATTCATCCATCTATGTGGTCACATTCTAAAGGTTATCGAGTTATTTTCCCCTTGTCGGTTCCACATATTGCCTTCCTTCCATGGGATCCAATGGCGCAGTAACTCTCAAGTCTGCTACTTCAAAGATCATTTGTCTCTTTTTTAGATCAATAATTGTATGTTTATCAAATCCCAATCGATTCCAAGTAACATTGGATAAGGTTTACTACCATCCACTATCTCGATTACTTCAAAATATGATGTTTTGTGCACTCCATCGATGTTAATATTCACCCCTATCAATCTTCCAAACGAAACAATCTTGTGTTGATTTTATAGCCTCAACTGAAATGGTGACTAGATCAACTTTGGTTGTCCCATCATTTCCCATGTCTACTTCAAAATGCCATTCACATCAGATCCCAAATCCAAGATGATATTATCGATATCATAGTCTCCTACCTGCACATTAAGTCATAATTCCCTAGTCATCCTTTTCTTGTGTTGTACCTAATTAACTGCTCATTGTGCAACATGTGCTTCTTTATCTTAGTCACACTGGTCAATCATCCTTCACAGCACATTTAATGCAGTTTCATCCTTCATTAGTTCTAAACAACTATTTAATAAACTTTTCAAAGTACTTACCTTCTCAACTGGCCTTTCTGTGATCGAGTGGTCATATGTTGGAGGCATGCCATACACAGGTTTCAAAGTCAATGCTACCAATTTTATTTCTAACAGCTCCTTCCTTGCTTTCTTATATGTGTCTCTCTCCTTCCGAGGATCAAACATCGGAGGAGGTTCTGTTTCTTTCCTGACCCATTGGTCAGTCTAAAATCCTTGTTTCGTCACATCATCTCCTATTCTTTCTCCTTTGCGCGTAACTACTGTTACCATTGGTCAATCGTCGCGCTCTTCTATTGCTATCATATGCACATTTTGGTTCCTCTTTTCCTACCACTTCATGGTCAGCTGCAAATAGTGTTTTGTCACATGATCTAGTTGTCTATAGTGTGTGCACATTGTACAAGGATTCGGATAATCTCACAGCAAATGCCCAGGCTGGTTACAGTCATAACATATAATCGATCATCTTCCTCTGTTGAATCCTCCTCTTCCCCGACCTTTGAATCCTCCTCTTCCTCCTTAATTGTATCCCCTCATAGTAGTATATTGTGGAACTCCTCCTTCCAATCCCTCTTCCCCTTGAACTTTGTATGTATCTGCGGTGTGTTATCTCATTAGATCAAGTGTGTGACACTCCTTTTCATCATGTCCCATGGACTTAAGAAAATTACAAAATAAAATTTGGACAGTTCTTTGAGGCTTTTGCATCAAAGGACAAGCGGTTGGGTGATGAACCATTATTCTATATATCTCACACCATACCCCTCCTCATGTAGCCAAGGGATTTGGGGCTCTTGTAGCCAAATACTTTTTAAAGGCTGGACACTTGTTCTTATGATGACCTTCCCTTCTGCATGTAACACACCATACTTAGTCACACTTTTCCTTCCCTTTAGCAAGCTCCTGCAACTGAATTTTCAATGTTGCTAACTACAACTGAACCTGAGCCATAACTAAGCATGATCCATCCCTGAGCCATTTTATCCTACATGGGATGCTTCCAACTTCATGGTGATATATAGCGCTTTTGCTGCGATGTAATCTTATATTATGTCAATGGGCATCATATATGTGGTAATAATCCTGTAATGAACCATTCCCTATGTTTCTCATATGGAATCTAGAAGGTCAATCGATCCATCAATATCTTGAATCTCTGATCAAAATCCCATATTTATTCATTATGCAACTGCTTGATCTATATTAGTTCTATAATACATTGTGATTCATACTTTGGTTTCTGGAATTATTTTAACAAGGGTCACTTAATGTCTACCAACATTGTGGCTTGTCCTACAGGTGTAGTTGACTAATACTTCATATACCAGAGTAACGCATTGTCTCTGAATGTCATTACTAACTACACAATTTTTTGCATCGTCATCCTGGATGTTCGTCACGGTCCATATTTTTTCACATACAAATAAGTGTTGTTATGGATCTTTTGTTCATGCTCCATGCAAGACAAGCATTCTCAAAGTGGGGTCTACCCCTGTCATGGTGTGTTGTGCAATATTATTCTTTGGTTTCATTAACTGAATCTAGTTTGTCACACTATTTCCACTACTCTAACTACCTTTACTGCTATCCTTTCTTCCTTCACTAACTACAAGTGTTCGCGACAAAATTTTATACCTCGGAGATGCACACAAGGTCGTGGGTTCGATGCAAAGTCTAGCCTGAGTGGGCTAATGGGATGTAATGGATCTCATTCTGTTGAAATGAATTGATGGTCCTTTTCATTTGTCTGTGGTATTCCTTCGATCTGAAGCACTACTCTAGTGTCTCTTTCCTCGATCTCATAGTGTTTCTCGTCTCTATCAGCCACAATACTTTATCTACTATACTGAAATCTTTTTCCATTGTGGAATACTCCAATATTTTCTTCCATCACACACTCTTCTTCTCTCAACATTCTCATCCCATATGTTCCTTATTCATTCTTTTCGATATCTCTCTCCTCCATACACTCATACCATCCCCCAGTTAGCCCCCAGTCCCCCTATGTGTGTGAAGGTGCCTAGCTACTAGGGTGATTAGATTCCAACTTCATAACCCCCTTATCACACGGCAACACCTTGACCCAAGTAGACAATTATTTAAAATATATTATGTGCAGACCTTTAAATAACTCTCTTTCAGAAGCACTATATGACTGGGTACAATCTATAGAAAACTCAGTAATATAACCCCCCATTACACTATCCAGCCATAAATCAACTACATGCAAGATCCAATTACTTATGGTATTAACTTGGTGGATCAACTCAGGGGTCCAAATTCTTAGAACAACATTCTAGAATGCTCCATTATTTTCAACTAACCTCTGTAACCACTCAGCCAAAACTATCGAGAAATTAACAAAGAAAATCTCAAGCTTGTAAATACATACCTCTATAGCCATTGCTTCGAGTTGATATGTGGTTTCTTATTCTGATCTCTGGAAAACTCATGCTCATTTTCCTCTAACCATTTTACAATCTCTTCCTTCGTTGACCTCCACATTCCCCTCAGTCGCATATCTCAGTCCTAGCAATGGAAAAAATTTTGGCGCGTAGTGGGTAGACTCGGGGTTCAACATGAATACACCAAAAAAACCCTCAAATACCTTCCCTTTTGGCATCATCTGCAAGCAGGTGAAGTCTCACTCAAGGTATCTATGGGAACTGCAAGAATTAGGTTTCCACAGTGTTGAAGGGATGGGAGGCAGTCCTCATAACCATTATACTTAGCATTATTTCATTATACCTTATATCATGTGTGAAGAAACATGATAACATGTAACATATTCAGAATAACATACATATATCATATGCACACAATAAACAAAACAATCACATCATAACACAAAGACACCATGATTTAACATGGTTCACCCAAGATGGGCTACGTCCACAACGGTCGACTTCTTATTATATTATTCAGAATCATCCATTACAAAATATGTGCATTGTGCTCATACATTATGAACTTGTCATTCTCCTATCTCTCTATCACTCTCACTCTTGCATATCTCGCATACATTCACTAATTACTTATTCGTTATTCTCACACTTTATCACTCTTCAGCTAGTCTCTATCCCAAAACCATTACATATTTATACAATCACAATAGGGCTTAGCCCATATCAATGGACCCAAAATGCCTAACGGCTTCCAAGGGTCTTCCTCCTTTTGTGCACGCTAGTCCTAAAAGTGTGCCAACTGCCTTTCCTTATTTTGTGTGCACGTTCCCAAAACTGGTCCCAATATCATGTCCCAACAGTATCCTCTATTTTTGTGTTCGTAGTCAGTCTACATCTCCCTTGAACAAGCATCTATTTTTAGTCATTTTCTTTACAGTTGAATTGTAGTATTCCCTTAGCGGCTATAACATGATTTTGGTTTTTTGTTCCTTTGATTGGTTGTTCTTCCAATCATTTTGGAGAACCATCATTTTCTTCTGCATTGATGGTTTATACCATTGATTTATTTTGGCATTCATTGATGCCCAAGTCATTCTAGTGTCATGAAAATGTTCAAGGGAAGCTTTATCCCAATTAGGCCGTTCCTTTGATGACTTGAATGTCTATTTCGATCATTCCTTGGTTCAAGTTATGCTTAGCTCATTATATTTCTAATGTTTTTTCCCTCATGCCAGTATGGAAGGATTCCTTATTGACTTCTCATTGGCCAATCTTCTCCTATTGATTTTAATTCATTATCTAGAAGGTAGACTTAGAGATGTTTATAATACCTTAGGGCTTGTAGTCATCAATGGCATGCTCTCTCGCAGTCAATATTGGGTATAAATTAATTACTCTTGATAGATTAATTATACCAATGTTCAACCTCAGCACATCTATTCACATTGGCTAGAATATACTATTATACCTTGGTAACCATTATCATTATTGGTCGGTCACCTCATGTCTAGCAATGTCATTTTGGAGAACCATCATTGTCTTCTGCATTGATGGTTTATACCATTGATTTATTTTGGCATCCATTGATGCCCAAGTCATTCTAGTGCCATGCCAATGTTCAAGGGAAGCTTTATCCCAATTAGGCCATTCCTTTGATGACTTGAATGTCTATTTCGATCATTCCTTGGTTCAAGTTATGCTTAGCTCATTATATTTCTAATGTTTTTTCCCTCATGCCAGTGTGGAAGGATTCTTTATTGACTTCTCATTGGCCAGTCTTATTCTATTGACTTTAATCCATTATCTAGAAGGTAGACTTAGAGATGTTTATAATACCTTAGGGCTTGTAGTCATCAATGGCGTGCTCTCTCACAGTCAATATTGGGTATAAATTAATTACTCTTGATAGATTGATTATACCAATGTTCAACCTCAGCACATCTATTCACATTGGCTAGAATATATTATTATACCTTGGTAACCATTATCATTATTGGTCGGTCACCTCATGTCTAGCAATGCCATACCTCAATGATCGATTATTAAATGGTTTCTCCTATGTTCAACTTCAATACATTTATTCACATGGTGTATAATCATACAAATGGTTGCCTAGGTGAATACCTTGAGTTGTGTTGACATCTATCTATGTTGATTTTTCCTAAGTTTATTCTACAATACTAGTCCCATATTATGCATTGGTTATGAGGGACTATTCTTGATCATCACTTCAATCCAATTTATCTCTTTATATGTCCTAAGTCATAGATCCACTATGTATTTTCTTGTGGCTATGATGCATGTTCGACATGGATCCAGGGTGTCTTCTTTCAGGGCCATGCTTTTTCATTCTACATAATTCATGGATCCACATTGTACTTGATTTGTGGAAATGCTTATTTTTCACCTGAGCATGGGTATGCCCACCTTGGGAAAGATAAATATATGATAATTTGGTATTTTTTTGTAGTTACTCTCATGATCCTTGGGTTTGTGAGATTCCTCTTTAGTTTACCCCATTATTGTTATGTCTTGTATAATGTATTTCAACCCTCAACCTCTCTTCGCCCCTCACACATTAGGGGGTATCCTGTAACACTCAAAATTGGTCCTCCAAATTATGAGTGGATTTGTGCCATTATCAATAGTTATGCCATTAAGGAACACTTTTTCTAGCCTAATTTACCTTTAAAATAAATTTAGGTGCAAAAATATTCCTAAAAGTGGCTCTAAAAACTATGTGAAGTGCAATTCTCAAGCTAGATCTTGAACTGTACACTTGTAGGGCCGCGATCTCTCTTGAAAATTGTTGTGATCCTCCTTTTTTTCCTCTAAAGGAAATATTTTTGGTGAGGTTTAGGACATTTGTTGAGATAACATCCTTATGTTGGTGGAATTGGGCTAGGCTCTCATTGATCTAACTGTGGCTCATGTGGTCTTTACTTGGGAAGAGTGTTTCATTCACTCTTTATTAGTGATATTACCTTGAGTGTGATTTGTGGATCTATAGAGTTCCACCTCTTAAAGTGTAAGGGAAAGATTTGTATATTGTTGACGATATCTTATACATGTGGCCAAGGAAGGAAGATTCCAAAACCAGGTGATGGAGGTACAATGACTAGATTAGGTATGTTTTGCTTGGTTGGTGTACAAATTATGTTCATATATTAATATAAATCTATCTTCTTTTCCCATCCAATTAATTGTTACTTCTTTTAAGTTACATTTAGATCTATGAATTGGTTGTGAATTGCTTCATCTAAAAAGTAACTAAGGTTAATTTTCTTTGAGTTTTATTCACTTGATATGTACATGTTAGAGAAAGGGTTTGTTTGTATTTTTTGTGTGTATATTTGAATCTAAGAATAAATCTAAAGTTGATCTAAAGGTATCATTGGATTGGATCAGCCCACTAGGATCTATATCAAAATTTTGGGAACAAGGTATGTTATTTCTCCTTCTTTATGCATTTCATGTATAAGCAATTGGCCTAGGGAAAATTAATTTTTTTATCTACCTACAATTTGCGATAAGTTTCCAACCCTCTCATTAAGAAATTTTAGATTTTAGACCACAACCATAATCCCTATAACACCTAGTGCTCTTCATCCATTTCTATGGGTTGCAGATACTTCTTAACCCTTCTTATGTCAATATCAAGTTCAACTAAGTACAATTATTTCACACATTTTCATTTTATAAGTCAAGTAATCATATATATCTCTATAACCACCAAATTCACAAACAAATTGACTTTGATACCAATATGATATGTAAATCTCCTTGGAAATTCCAATGGTCAGCTCACCATCACATATTAAAACTTAAAAGAACTATAGTGAGCCTATGCTTGATTGTGTGGCTATCATGTTGCATTTTAAACACTTTAGCAAAAATAAAAACATATCACTAAGATTCTTTAACTATTACAACATGTGATATAGACTACAATAGCTAGACACAAACAATGGAACACAAATATTTACCTTGGAAAACCTGATCCGGATTATTTCGACACGAAATGAGAGCGGAGGTATAACACAGAAATATACAGATATATTGCAAGAGATCCAAATATAATAGAGATATATCGAATATATAACAATAGTCACATATATACAGTAACACACAATTTCTATTAATGAGGGAAATGTACAAAACTATAGAAATATAGAGTGAAAGACTCGCTAGAATGGTGGCAGCTTATCTCTGAGAAGAGATGTGATGGCTACTCACATTCGCAAGAGGATGATTGTTACAATGAGGCTCCAAGGGCCTTTTTAACATAAATAAAATCCAAAAACCCTAACCCTGGAAGATGAAAAGCCAATAGTTTTGTGGACCCCGTTTTGGGTAGTTCAGTGTATCAACTTTCAGGGTGTGTAAATTTGGCATACGATCTTCGTTTGGGGAGAAAGATAGCTCGTTGGAATGGTATCAACGAGAAGCTTCATTTTGGGGGCTCAATTAGAGCCTTTTACTTATAATTGAGGTTCCCGATCTTGAAAAAGCATCGTTTAGGCCCTCAAAATGGCCCCGGAAGTTTAGGAACCGAAAAAATGCTAAAAATAGTAAGTTGCCAATAAACTATTTTGAGCCAGTTGAAATAGATAGGTGGCCATCGATATCCTCCTGGATCAATCCTCCCTCCCTAGGAAGCAATGTTCTCCATTACGTTGGGTTCCTGGGGGAGAGGGGAAAGCGCTTGTTGAATATGAACCTTAGTGAGTTGCTTGCCTTACTGGAGAAGTTGCGTTGTTTGGTTTGTGGGAAGTTGTTGAGAACTTGATGAGATGATTGTGTGCAGAAGGAATATATGTTCTTTGATTCAATATTGTCGACCTTCTTCTACTGGATAGAATATGCATCAAAACCATATGGTAAAACCAACCTTCAATGAAGGATTATGCCTTTTGTCTTCTTACACTATGAATATTACAGTATAGATTACAAAGTTTTTCAAGCTTACTATGAAGCTATGACACATTATGGTCTTCTACATCCCTCTAAAACATTCTTCTATCTCACTACTTTGTTATCACCTCTTCCATACTCCTACTCATTCTATGGAACATCTAGAAGGTAGTGAAAGAGTGAACCCTCTTATCTCCTTTTGCTAGATTTTTTAGCTAGAATTAGGGTTAGGGTTTGGTTTAGGGTTTCAAAACCCTATTGTACCTATATGATGTTTCTAGGAGTCTCTAGTGCATTCATACACATTACTAACTCATCTTATTTGAATTATCATGAGATGAAATGGTCACCACTTGGACATGTGGGGAATATTTGAATTATTACCGTGTTGGGGCCCAAACTTTCTCATATGAACTTTGTTTTAGGTGCACAATAGCTTGTTAGAAAGTCTATGGTATCCCTAAGTTTTACATCAATATTTAGGAAGGCCTCTGGTATCCCTAAGTTGTCATGGGGCCAAAAATAATTGTTCATGACCTCAAAAATGTGTCGAAAGTTGATGTCCAGAAAGTTGATGTCTCGAAATTTGATAGAATCAATGCAATCTTTTAGATGCTTGAATGATCCAAAAAATCCTTAGGCATTATTTATTCTTTAATACACATAATCATCTAACTTGATTTTGAAATAATAATGATCATTTGACTGATTGCATAATACATGTGAAGTTACTTATCTATCCAAATCCACTTTAATGATAAACAACTTGCAATATAACTGAGCGAAAATAGAACAACAATACCAAAATCACATACACAAGTTTTTTAAAGGAATTCACCCAATTTGGGCTACATCTCTGGGTCCACTTCCAATTGAGATCACTTTATTAATGCTCAAGTAAACAATGATTTAAAATATATTATGTGTGGACCTTTAAATAACTCTCTTTCAGTAGCACTATATGATTGGGTACAATCTATAGAAAACTTAGTAATATAACCCCCCATTACACTATCCAACCATAAATCAACTACGTGAAAGATCCAATTACTTATGGTATTAACTTGGTGGATCAACTGAGGGGTCCAAATCCTCATAACAACAATCTATAATGTTCCATTCTTTTCAGCTAACCTATGTAACCACTCAGCCAAAACTATCGGGAAATCAACAAAGAAAATCTCATGTAAGTTTGTAAATACATACCTCTCTATCCATTGCTCTGATTTGATCTGTGGGTTCTTATTTTGATCTCTAGAAAACTCACGCTCATTTTCCTCTAACCATTTTCCGATATCTTCCTTAGTTTACCTCCACATTCCCCTTATTTGCAAATCTTAGTCCTCGCAACGGAACCATTTTTGGCACATAGTGGGTAGACCCGGGGTTCAAAATGAATTCACCAACAAAACCCTCAAATACCTTCCCTTTTATCATCACCCACAAGCAGGTGAAATCTCACCCAAGGTATCTATTGAAACTGCAAGAACTGGGTTTCCACAGTGATGAAGGGATGGGAGGCATTCCTCATAACCATTATACTTATCATTAGTTCATTATACCTTATATCATGTGCGCAGAAACATAATAACATGTAACATATTCATAATAGCATACATATATCATATGTGCACAATAAAAAAAACAATCACATCATAACACAGAGACACCATGATTTAACGTGGCTCACCCAAGATGGGCTACGTCCACAACGGTCGGCTTCTTATTATATTATTCAGAATCATCCATTACAAAATATGTGCATTGTGCTCATACATTATGCCCTTTCCATTCTCCTATCTCTCTATCTCTCTCTATCACTCTCACTCTTGAATATCTCACATACATTCACTAATTAATTATTCATTATTCTCATACTTTATCACTCGTCAACTACTCTCTGTCCTAAAACCATTACATATTTATACAATCACAATAGGGCTTATCCCATATCAATGGACCCAAAATTCCTAACAGTTTCCAACGGTCTTCCTCCTTTTGTGTGCGCTAGTCCTGAAAGTGTGCCAACTATCTTTCCTTCTTTTGTGTGCACTACGCAGCTCCCAAAACTGGTCCCAAAATCTTGTCCCAACAGTATCCTCTATTTGTGTGTTAGTAGTCAGTCTACATCGCCCTTGAACAAGCATCTATTTTCAGTCATTTTATTTACAATTGAATTGTAGTATTCCCTTAGGACTATACCATGATTTTTCTTTTTTATTCCTTTGATTGGTTATTCTTCCAATCATTTTGGAGAACCATCTTTGTCTCCTACATTGATGGTTTATACCATTGATTTATTATGGCATCCATTGATGCCCAAGTCATTCTAGTGCCATGCCAATGTTCAAGGGAAGTTTTATCCCAATTAGGCCATTCCTTTGATGACTTGAATGTCTATTTTGATCATTCCTTGGTTCAAGTTATGCTTAGCTCATTATATTTCTAATGTTTTTTCCCTCATGCCAGTATGGAAGGATTCCTTACTGACTTTTCATTGGCCAGTCTTCTCCTATCAACTTTAATTCATTATCTAGAAGGTAGACTTAGAGACGTTTATAATACCTTAGGGCTTGTAGTCATCAATGGTGTGTCCTCTCGCATTCAATATTGGGTATACATTAATTACTCTTGATAGATTGATTATGCCAATGTTCAACCTCAACGCATCTAGTCACATTGGCTAGAATGTACTATTGTACCTTGGTACCCATTATCATTATTGGTCGGTCACCTCATGTCTAGCAATGTCATACCTCAATGATCAATTATTAGATGGTTTCTCCTATGTTCAACTTCAGTACATTTATTCACATGGTGTAGAATTGTGCATATGGTGGCCTAGGTGAATACCTTGAGTTGTGTTGGCATCTATCTATATTGATTTTCCTGATTTTATTCTACAATACTAGTCCCATCTTATGCATTGATTATGAGGGACTATGATTGATCATCACTGCAATTCAATTTATCTATTTATATGTCCTAAGTCATATATCCACTATGTATTTTCTTGTGGCTATGATGCATGTTTGACATGGATCCACGGTGTCTTATTTCATGGCCATGCTTTTTCATTCTATATAATTCATGGATCCACATTGTACTTGATTGGCGAAAATGCTTGTTTTTCACCTGAGCATGGTTATGCCCACCTTGGAAAAGATAAATATATTATAATTTGGTATTTGTTTGTAGGTACTCTCATGATCCTTGGGTTTGTGAGATTCCTCTTTACTTTACCCCATTATTGTTATGGCTTGTATAATGTATTTCAACCCTCAGCCTCTCTTCGACCCTCACACATTAGGGAGTATCCTGTAACCCTCAAAACTAGTCCTCCAAATTATGAGTGGATTTGGGCCACCATCAAAAGTTATTCCATTAAGGAACACTTTTTATAGCCTAATTTACCTTTAAAATAACTTTATGTGCAAAAATATTCCTAAGAGTGGTTCTAAAAACTATGCAAAGTGCAATTCTCAAGCTATATCTTGAACCATACACTTGTAGGGACACGATCTCTCTTGAAAACTACTGTGAGCCTCCTTGTTTTCCTCTAAAGGAAAGGTTCTTGGTGAGGTTTAGGATGGTTGTTGAGATAACATCCTTATGCTGGTGGAATTGGGCTAGTCTCTCATTGATCTAACTTTGGGTCATGTGGTCTTTACTTGGGAAGAGTGATGCATTCACTCTTTATTAGTGATATTACCTTGAGGGTTCTTTGTGGATCTATAGAGTTCCACCTCTTAATGTGTAAGGGAAAGATATGTATATTGTTGAAGATATCTTATACATGTGGCCAAGGAAGGAAGATTCCAAAACTAGGTGATGGAGGTACAATGACTAGATTAGGTATGTTTTGCTTGGTTGGTGTACAAATTATATTCATATATTAATATAAATATATCTTATTTTCCCCTCCAATTCATTTTTACTTATTTTATGTTACATTTATCTCTATGAATTGGTTGTGAATTGCTTCATCTAAAAAGTAACTAAGGTTAATTTTCTTTGAGTTTTATTCACTTTAGATGTACATGTTAGAGAAAGGGTTTGTTTGTATCTTTTGTGTGTATATCTAAAGCTAAGGATAAATCTAAATTTATTCTAAAGGTAGCATTGGATTGGATCATCCCACTAGGATCTACATCAACATTTTGGGAACAAGGTATGCTCTTTCTCCTTCTTTCTGCATTTCACGTATAAGTAATTGGCCTAGGGAAAATTAGAATTTTTATCTACCTACGATATGCGATAAGTTTCCAGCCCTCTCATTGAGGAATGCTAGATTTTAGATCACAACCATAATCCCTATAACACCTAGTGCTCTTCATCCATTTCCATGGGTTGCGGATACTTCTTAACCCTTCTTATGTCAATATCAAGATCAACTAATTACAATTTTGGCATTGATTTTCATTTCCTAAGTAGAGTAAGCATATATATCTCTTTAAACCACCAAATGCATAAATAAACTGACTTTGATACCAATATGATATGTAAATCTCCTTGGAAATTCCAATGGTCATCTCACCATCACATATTAAAACTTAAAAGAATTATAGTGAGCCTATGCTTGACTGTGTGGCTATCATGTTGTATTTTAAATGCTTTAGCAAAAATAAAAGCATATCACTAAGATTCTTTAACTATTAAAATGTATGATATAGACTACAATAGAAAGACACAAACAATGGAACACAAATATTTACCTTGGAAAACCTAATCCAGATTATTTTTGGCACGAAATGAGAGTGGAGATATACCACAGAAATATACAAAGATATTGCAACATATCCAATAATATAACATAGATATATCAGATATATAAAAAGAGGCATATATATACAGTAATACACAATTTCTATTAATGAGGGAAATGTACAAAACTATAGAAATACATAGTGAAAGACTCGCTAGAATGGTGGAATCTTATCTCTGAGAAGAGATGTGACAGCTAATCACATTCATAAAAAGATGATTGTTACAATGAGGCTCCAAGGGCCTTTTTAACATAAAGAAAATCCAAAAACCCTAACCCTAGAAGATGAAAAGCCAACAGTTTTGTGGACCCTGTTTTTGGGTAGTTTGGTGTATCAACTTTCGGGGGGCGTAACTTTGGCATACGATCTTCATTTGGGGAGCACGATAGCTCATTGGAATGGTATCGACAAGGAGCTTCATTTTTGGGGCTCAATTAGAGCCTTTATAATTCATTGAGGTGCCCAATATTTAAAAAGTGTTGTTTTGGCCCTCAAAATGGCCCCGAAATTTTGGGAACCGAAAAAAATGCTAAAAATAGTAAGTTGCCAACAAATTGCTTTGAACCAGTTGAAATAGGTGGGTGGCCACTGATATCCACCTGAATCAATTCTCCCTCCCTAGGAAGCAATTGTCTCCATTACATTGAGTTCTCAGGGGAGAGGGGAAAGCGCTTGTTGAATATGAACCTCAGTGAGTTGCTTGTCTTGTTGGAGAAGTTGTGTTGCTTGGTTTGTGGGAAGTTGTTGAGAACCTGATGAGATGATTGTGTGCAGAAGGAATGTTTTTTCTTTTCTTCAATCTTGTCGACCTACTTCTACTGGATAGAAGGTGCATCAAAACCATATGGGAAAACCAACATTCAATGAAGGATTGCGCCTTTTGCCTTCTTACACTATGAATATTACAGTATAGATTACAAAGTTTTCCAAGCTTACTATGAATCTATGACACATTATGGTCTTATACAGACCTCTAAAACATGCTTCTATCTCTCTAATTTGTTATCACCTCCTCCACACTCCTACTCATTCCATGGAACATCTAGCAAGTAGTGAAAAATTGAACCCTCTTCTCTCCTTTTGCTAGATTTTTTATAACTAGAATTAGGGTTAGGGTTAGGTTTAGGGTTTCAAAACCGTATTGTACCTATATGATGTTTCAAGGATTATCTAGTGCATTCATACCCATTACTAACTCCTCTTATTTGAATTATCGTGAGATGACATAGTCACCACTTGGACATGTGGGGAATATTTGGATTATTACCTTGTTGGGGCCCAAACTTTCTCATATGAACTTTGTTTTAGGTGCACGATAGCTTGTTATAAATTCCTCAATGTGAAGAAAATTTTACATCTATTTAGGAAGCCCTGTGATAGCCCTAAGTTGTCATGGGGCCAAAAATAAATTTTCATGGCCGCAAAAATGTGTCGAAAGTTGATGTCTCGAAATTTGATAGAATCAATGCAATCTTTTAGATGCTTGAATGATCCGAAAAAATCCTTAGACATTATTTATTCTTTAATACACATAATCATCTAACTTGATTTTGAAATAATAATGATCATTTGACTGATTGCATAATACATGTGAAGTTACTTATCTATCCAAATCCACTTTAATGATAAGCAACTTGCAATATAACTGAGCGAAAATAGAACAACAATACCAAAATCACATACACAAGTTTTTAAAAGGAGTTCACCCAATTTGGGTTACGTCTCGGTCCACTTACAATTGAGATCACTTTATTAATGCTCAAATGTTTGTGTTTTTACAATGACCCTTTTACACATTGCTCAAACATAGAAAACAGAGTGCACCATTGAATTCCTTGTGAAATTCTGAGAAAAATGAGTATAACTTCATATGTTTCCAATAAGGAACCCATTGACATGCATTACGGTGCAATCCTAAAGTATTTATACCCTTCGGCACAAACTTCGAGACCAAATATGTACTCTATTGTCATATATTGTGTGTGTACCCTGTCTTGGTCCACATGCTAGTTAAATAGGGCGCAGGCCCTAACCTCCATGTGAATCCTTTGGCAACTTAATTCCA
>JASDQU010306828.1:216884-227143 GCA_032191745.1 Picea mariana | reverse complement strand
TATATATTGGATTCAATGAAAGTTCATTCTAGGTGAATGTTTACAAGTTGAGTCTTGTCATGAGGATTGGATTCCTCATTTCTCACTTGGATCTCAGAACTACAAGTTGGATTCAGTTGAATTTGAATATATTAAATGATTAATTTTGTTTGTGTTCATTCAAGTTAAATATACAAAGAATGATATTTTATATACTTCATATAGTTTGTGTTATACATGTTTATGAATAATTAATTGAAGTACATATTTCTTATTCAGTTAATTTAGTTAATCTATGAAAGTGTGAAAAGTAGTCAAAAGTCTCATATATTGATCCACCCCCTCATAGTGTTGTATTTCAACAAATATAAGCTCCTAACATGTCCTCAAGATGTGGCTAACTTTAGACTTTGATTAGAATGTCATAACATTCCAATTTTAGTATTACCTTGGGGAACATCTTTATTCTTATAAGTGTGTTCTTGTTAGGATGACTCATACCACTAGGTGTTTAGATTAACATGAGAACAATCTCCATGTACATAAAAAAATTGCATTCCCTCATGTATGATCACTCAATGGTTAAAAGGAAAGATCAGAATTAAAGTCCTAAATCAAATAAAACCACATAGGGTAATATGTGAAGAACAAAGTGAATTCAAATAAAAAATAAAACTTGAGCATTGACCCTCATTCAAAAGTCAATACCCTTATTTTCTAGTGTGAAGAAAGATAAATAATAGGGACTTGTTCAATAAAGTGGACATCTAAAAAAGTCTAAAGGGGTATTAAATAAATAAAAATAGGTTATGCGAGGTAACTAGATGAAAATGTCCCTCTAGAAGACTACTATAAAAAAAATCGCTAAAATAAAGCCAAAGATATAAAAAACCAAAAAAAAATGATCTTCGTGGGTAAAGTACTTGGAGAGTTATCACATGGATCATCCCCTTCCCCTTTCACTATTAATTTCATTAATTGTCTATAGTCCAATTAAAAACTTAGAAAATATCGATTTTCCTTAAGATTGGACTCATTTAAAATTATTAATAATATTCCCTTATGTATTATTTAGGAAAATGTCAAAATTAATTTAAATTATTATGCTTACTAGAAAATTGTTACTTGGAATTACATATTAATAATTTTCTAGGTGGTTAAACCGATCATCTTGGACATATGGAATGCCCTCTCCTCTTTTTAAGCACATATACATGATCATAACATAGAGAGGGATAAAGTATTCCTTGACACATGGATTATTTTTTGAGAAAGGTGCACGCATGGACACATGGACTACTTCACCATTTTTGCACCTCTTGGAAATTTACTTTTTTATCGAGTGACCTTTTCTAAATCTACACACATGGATTACTTGACCATTTCTTACAACTTCTAAATGGGCACACCTCTTGGAGATTTATTTTATTATGTTCTAACCTTTTCTAAAGATGAAAATCCATATTTTATTTTAAAAACACATTTTATATATTATTTTGTTTGTTACGGTATGGTTTGACCCTTTGTAAAGAGGAAAATTCATATTTTATTGTAAAAACACATACAATCTAAGTGGACCTAATGGTTAAGAACGTGTCTTTCCTCTTAAGAGGTCAAAAGTTGACCCTTTCTAAAGAGGAAAATTCATATTTTATTGTAAAAGCACATACAACATGAGTGGGCCTAATGGTTAAGAACATGTGTTTCCTCTTAAGAGGTCATAAGCTCAAATCCAGAGGGGCATAGTGTATGTAGTGTATGCAGATATCGATGGGTGGAGGGGTCCCTTGCCCCACAATCAAGGGAGTCTCATGCACCTGTTTGGTGTCTGGCTTGGTAGTGACGTTAAAAATGGTTGAACTTATCCATGGTTTTTGTAAATAGTTTGAAGCCTTCTCTTTATCTATAAAAGAGGAGACACTCTCATTTGTGAATGGATTCAAAAATAAGGAAAGAATTTTTTATTAAGACCTCTAGTTTTAATGGAGAGTGGCTTGGATGATTTCTACTGAAGCAGAAACTGGACCACACCTGAGATTATGCTAGGAAGGTAAAAAATCACTCTAACTCTTTACTTGTGTTACTTCTATCCTATATAAAATAAGTTTACTTTATTGTATATGAATTATTTCTGAAAACTAGCCAAGATTAAAACACCAACGCAGTTTAAAATCAATACCCCATATATGATTTGACCCAATGGCTCAATTAGGGTTTCACCTTAATTTTTTCAATCTAAACCCAATAAATCATAAAACCATAGTATCCTTTAACTAGCTAATTTACTCACAACAACTTTGTGGCCATTGAAAGTCCGGATTGAAGAAATCATTCGTTGTCTCCTCATTCAAACCATAGAAACAATTGCTATTAATTGCAATCTGGTGGTTCGTGTGTTAGACTTATAGTAAATTAGATCTGCATATATTATTAAAATGATGGGGTTTGGACTTTTCGAGTGATATGTAGGTTTGTTGCGTATTTTCTCGTCTCTATGGATTTTACTTTTCCTTGGTTCCCTCTCATTTATTAGCCATTATGGATCCATCATTATTTCCATCTCCAGAAGAATTTAAACTGGTCTGAAACTTGACTATCGAGTTCATATCCTCAGTGAACCCTAAAAAATAAATATTAGCCATTATGGATCTATCATTATTACCATGTCCAGAAGAATTCTAACTGGTCTGAAACTTGACTATCAAGTTCATATCCTCTGCGAACCCTAAAAATGAAATATCTATATGTGACCTGGACTTTAAAGCGACAACTTTAAATTGAATACTTGAGTTTTGACCTTTGTTACCTTTGTCTAGCCTTTGTTACTTTTGTCTAGTGTGGTTCAACCTACTACTATTATGACTGGTGGCTAAATGTGAAATGGTAAATTTAAAGGTCTTACTTAGAAAATTTACATAGGTGACTGTTGGGAAAAATATTGTGGTATTTGGGGGCAGACAGATGGTCAATCTCTTCTTGTGAGAATACTTGCATATAGAGAATACCATAATACTTTTTCCGATGAATATTTGGGGACTTGAACTCATAGTTTGATTTTTGGAAGGCAATTCACATTAGCTAGTTTTTGTGTGTACTCTTTGCTTCCAAACTAATTATCACTGATAGGACTAGATATTATTAACTTCAATCCCAAAGGGAGGAATGACTTAGTTAAGTGATAGTTAATAACTCACTTAATAATTTCTTAAGACTATCTCTAGCACTAAAGGTTCAAATTTTATAGTTGAGAGATAATAATTTCCATTTGGATTTCCACTTTAAAATCTCTATTTCAATTGTGAGTGATATTGTTTTGTGTTTTCTTTGGATCATGTGTTTACTGATATTGTTGTGTGTTTTCTTTGGATCATGTATTTACTTATAAGGTATATCTTCCAATTTGTGAGTGATATTGTTGCGTGTTTGCTTGGATAATGTGTTTACTGATATTGTTGTTTGTTTTCTTTGGATCATGTATTTACTTATAGGGTATATCTTCAAATTGAAGTTTCCAAATATAGGTCAAGTGAATGTTGGGTGGTATTTATCACCTAATAAATTGTTGGGAATTTTATGCTTGGTTAAATTCTGATAATCGATCTCACCCTTTAAATGAATCGTTAGAATCATGAATGATATCCACAAAACTAACAAAAAGACAAATTTAATAGCCAACTATACAACAATATGCCTATATAACAATCTTTGTCTTTTTTTTCATCCAAAGAAATAAAATTTACATTATGTAAAATACATGTTGCCATATGATTGCTTTCACTCATAACTGTACAATACCTAGGGGTACTCAAAACCACCAAAAAGTCTGTAAATCATCAAAAAATAGAGATAAGGATTCATCCAAACAACTAGACCGTAAAGAAACATCACATAATAAAAATGTCCCTTTAAATATCCACTTAAAATTTTGATCATTAGGAATTCATGAACATGGTAAACATAGATTGTTGAGAAAATCCAATTAATTCTAAGATCTTGGAAGAGGAAGGTCTTGATTCAAAGTTATGTGATACAATGCATAGTGGTATCTCTTCTTGACTTATGAAATGGAGCATTTTTCATAAGCCATCTATAAGATAGCTTTAGATAGTGAGTTTGCATCCTTGTTCCAATACCTATGAACTTCTTCAAGAGTATAAAACAGTTGAATGTTGTGACATTCCTAAGATTTTCTTTCGTAGTTAATAGCCAACATGGGATCCCAAAATATTTGAAAGGAAGTCACTCCCTTTTATTTACAAAACAAGGGAAGAATTTTGAAAGACATGATTTCAACATAGTTATTTGTACCATTCCCAAGGCCCATTGTAAGTTTGAAGAAGTGGGATTAAAGGAAAGGAGGGCCCCTCCTCCACAAGATTGGATGGAATTTTGTGATGCCCCATTGAAGAAATCCCAAGGGATCAAATGGTCAATATTTGCTGAGGGAGGACCCCTCATAGGTCCCCCTTCTTTTTCTTTTGGATAATGGAAAAGAATATTGAGTCTTTGCGCTGCAATAATATCTCGGTTGAGGTTCTTATCTTGAAGATGGTTGAATTATTGGCTATCCAAACCCCCCAAGCTCTTATAAGAAGACAATATTTTACTCTTCCTTTTTATCTATCCAAAAAACAATCCTACCAAGACTATTCTATAGACGAGCCAACCCACTATAAGTTAATGATGGTTCGTGCCAAATCTAAAGGAAAAAAGAAAAAAGAAGGAAAGGATGTTGGGTTGCCTCTTTGCTTGCTTTAGATAAGAACACCAACCATGCCCTTCCAAGTGTTGTTTTTCATCATATCCAAGGTTGATACTTTATTCATGATTATACACCAAAAGAAAATTCTTTCTTTATGTGGAAACTGAAGCTTCCACATTATTTTCCATTGTAACACCCATGCAGGATGTTAAAGATTAACCTTTCATTAAATACATACACAATAACAACTTTGTTTTAACATAATTTCATTGATTTTCATTCACACAATTCTTCTACATTTGCTCAATGATAAATCTAGATAACATGATGAAATAAGTAATATGTTAACTCTATGATTTAGAACTTAAAACAAAAGTATATACAAAATATCAATAACCAAATACCTCCTCCTTATCTTTTCGAAGCTCATCAGTTGTAATGTAGTCATGGGCACTTCGAAGCATTTTTTTCCTGCTTGCCCACAGTGAAACAATGGAATCCTCCCAGCCAAATATGATCCTAGCTTGCTTCCTAGCTACAAGAAACCTTTCGGTTTCTTGGCCCTCTATTCCCATGACTCCAAGAACAACAAATCATAAATTCTCAAAGAAAACTATCATAAGAAATATATCTTCCAAAGGTTTCACAACCTCTCATCATGCTCAAACCTCCCAATCGACCCCTTACCAGGGATGATTTTAAGAATGAAAATTTACTTTAAAATGTAGAAACCTTGACGAATCTTATTAATCCTTCATATGCCAACTATAAATGTTTCGCGATATGTTTGTAAAAATATTCAAATTTCTAAGGATTTTATATAGTTTTTATAAATTTTTGGCGATTTTTAAGGTAAAATAATTTTATGCTATAGAATTTGGGCGAATCATTTTTAAAATAGGGAATCTCATTTTTTGAAAAACCATGGAAAATTAGCCCACAAGCGAAATTTAGCCCCTAAAATCATCCCTACCCCTTACTCACCACTTCTCCTCCCTATTTATCAAGTTTCCATACACCCTTCCCTAAGTCTCCTCAACCACCTGTTGGGCCCCAACAAATCACCTTATTTTTTTTTACAAAATTTAAAGAGGCGTGGTTAAAATCTTGATAATTATACTGAGCTATAGAATCAACCTTTTCAAATAGTTTCATACCTTGGCTTTCTTTGAGAAAAACTTAAGAAATTTATTTTAGTATGAGACATTTATTACAAAAGTATATGTCAAAGGTTAGAAACGAGCATAAAATCTCAATTTAAACAAAAACGTTAATTTTTATCAAATGTTTACTTTCGTTTAAACTATGATTATGTGTTCATTCTTTTGTTGATTATCAAGTTTGACTATTTTGAATAATGTGTTCAATAGTTCATCAAATAATATCTTGGTTGGTTTCTCATTTTCATGAAATCATTTGGCGATATTAATTAATTAAATTATTTTTTCATTTTGCATCTCATTTAAAAATAATAATAATCAAAGAATTATCTATCATTTGTTTGATTTTGTAAAAAAACAAAATCAATATTTTGTCTTCATTAACTTGAAGCTTCTAGATGATATTTGAAATTTTTTTATAAATAATGTTTGTTTATAAGTTATAGTTAGTTTAAATTCATTTTTTATTTTTCTAGATTTTGTTTTATTCACAATTTTTAGGTTATTAATTTAGGTTTCTTTTTATTTTACATGTTTCTATTATCAAATATTTGATACTGATCTGACCATGGATTGATTTTATTATCCAAATACGTTCAAGATGATTGATCCAAAAATAATTTTGGATTGCTACAAATAATTTTATGAGCAACAACAAATAAAATTTGGAAAGGTGTCAAGATGAGACAGGCGTTTCCAAAACTGATTGCAGCCAAACTGTGAGGAATTTGAAGCAACGGTTGAAAACCCAGAACCAAAATGGACCCATTTGCCTTTTACTTTGATATTTTACCAAACAAATGCATGATTTAAGAGATATTTGGGTCTCTTTTAGAGGTAAATTTCTGGTGGCGGAAATTAATAGTGACGCCTAGACTGTTCATTCATTTTATAAATATATGAGAAAGATCAGAGCCAAAGGATCCAAGAATTGGAGAGCAGGATTTTAATCCTTTCTCTTTTATATATTATTACTTTCATAAACTTTTTATTTCTTTTCAAATGGAGTAATGTATGGCTAGAATCTTTGGGAGAACAGACGAATATTTTTAAAGAAGAATATGGAATTCCAGGTTGCTTAATGGCTTTTGTCCTGTGAGTAAAATGGTTTTATTTTCATTATAAGATATTCATATTCTTTGAATAATTGATTATACATTGATTTAAATAGCTTTAGTCTTTTTTATCAATACATGGTTAATTATTATCATGTATGTATTAAATTTTGCAATCTTTAAAGTCTATTATCCAAAAAAAATTATTCCATGACTACAGAATAGACAAGTGATTCCAAAAACTTAATGGAATGACATATATGCATTTTGGCTTTAGCCTTTTCTTTATAATGTTGTTATTCATGTTTTTTTTAATCTTGTTACATGTGCAGGTTTGATATATTTAGGTTAAATGATCTTTGATGTTTAGGAGGTTTATATTATAAATGTCATCTATCATTTTCTTCATCAAAATACAAATGTTGTGATTATATCTTCGATTTAAATAATGAGATTTATCTTTGAATTTTAAATTCAATGATAAAATGCATAGATTGCTTCCAGATTTATCTTGTGGTAATCATGTATAATTATGAGATCACAGGTTTATGTTTGTGTTCCATTTTCTGTCTTTAAAACCTAAGATGCCAATACATGTTCTGAATTTATTTAGAACAATCATAAGGTTCATTGCAGGTTTATTTCTTGGACATGGCAGTTGGATGTTCACCACTCATGCAGATGCTTGGATACACCTCACTAATTCACTGACATGATAGCTTCTTTGTATTTTTCTGTCATTTACATATCATTGAAACTAGAATGTATGGTTCAACTTTGACTATCCACATGTTCATGTTTCATTAACTGTTTTTGCAAAATTCTTTAAATTCATAAAAGAAAAACAATAAATATTTGTATGTGCTTTCTTTATCTACTTCCTAGAAGCAAACATTTTTCACATCGATTTTCGTAAGTTTCGATTAAAACTTGCATTTTGTAAATCATGTAAATAAATGAGACTTGTATATCTTCTTCTTAAATACAACTACTATATTTACATTTGAATATGTGTACATATATATAGTGTGTTTAGTAATTAGTTAGTTATTTCTCTCTATTATTCATTTCTTTTAGGATTCTTAGATTGGCTAATGGAGCCATTAAACTCGTTAGAATGAGTTACACCAAACAGATTGGGTTATTTAGACAACCCCGGACTGGACTCGCTCTTCCAGTTGATGGACAGTCAATTTCGCCCATCAACAAATGGCACTAGAAGGAGGGCCAAGGTCGATTTAATGATTAAATATTTCACCCCTTATCTTTTCATAATTTCATATTTATAAATCCTTCTTATGTATCATCTTATAATGCAATACAAGGCAGGCTAACTATTTGGAGTCAATTTCTTTAAATTGTTAGTGGCTCCTGCCCAAATCAATGTGTCGAAACATGCTTTTAATGTCTCACTACCAGTTATTTCCAACAAGACAGCCGATCTATTTTCAGAACTCACCTTTGATGGTGAAGGGAACACATCTGCAATAGACCATATTTGTAATTTGTTTTATATGTGTTTAAGACATAAGATCACAAATTATAATGTTACATGCAAATTGTTCGCTCTCACCTTCCAAGGTCAGGTTAAGGTTTGGCTTGAATCTTTTTGGGATAATTCTATTCATTCTTTGTCTGAGTTTGTATTTGAGTTTTTATCAGATTTTAGCAACTATGATTATGATGAATTAAGTGAATAATTAAGTTGCTTAAGGAAAGAAAATGGTGAATCATTCAATGATTTTTCAATTTGTTTCATTCATGTTGGTATTAGATTCCCTTTGAAATAAATGCCACTTAGTAATGAATGTTTTGAATATATCATTTCTCTCTTAGACAAGCAAGATCAATTATTTTTTAACCAATCTGAATTGAGCACTAACACTCAATCTCAAGATGGTTCAAATTTTCATGTTGATCTTAAAGATTTTGAAGTACCACAATTTTTGTCGACTTCTTTCATTTTGGAAAATCATGAGACACATAGTGCAATTGTCACATCTAATCATTCTTTGCAAATAATGTCTCCTCCTATCGAAGAAGGAACCTTTACTTTAAAAGATGACAGTTCTCCCACTCTCATAGATTTTATAATAGTTTCTAAAGTAAAAGAGGCTGAATTTGAAGTTGATAATCATGTGGATGATAAATATTCCCCTAATTTAGTTGAACAGATCCATGATCGATGTAACACCCCTCTTTCTACAATGCGTACCCAAAAACGCCCAACAAACTACATTCTTCTCATGGCCAAAAATGGCAGTAAACAATTCAACATTTCCAGAAAAACTCACAACAACCTTGCAGAAACGAAATTTGCCGAATATACAAATGCCATAACAATTCCACAAATTCAAAATCGATAACATTAAATTGCTGAAAGTAAAAATGCATTATAGTTCACCAGTTAAAATCATACCATTGCCTTTCGATTTCCTCGGACGACGTCCCACACTCTGTACCGCGTCCCGCGCTCCATGCCACGTCCCGCTTGCCGACCGTAGAAAGCTCACGGGTACCTCCCAACCAAATGATAGGGTTACTCTGCTTCCCCCTTAGCCCCCCGAGCCGCAAAGGGGCCACACAAGAACCAGAGATAGTATAGTGTCTCAGCTCGCCTCCACGGTTGAGCTACCACTCCAACACAGCTGAGATATATCCAACTCCTCACAAGCAACCCGTCAAGCCACAATTCGGTAGCGTAACGTTACGCTAACCGTTCCTCCCTTTTCTTCCTTCCTTTCCCCTCCTTTTATAGAATTTTGAGACTGACATAATTTATAAATCATTAATTAATTAATTTTTAATGACAACCCTTTAAACAGTCTCCACCGTACAAGTGTCACACATGCCTCTGGTTCTCCAAAATTAATTTCTTTTTAATAATTAAAAGACTCAAATTCCTCACTCCTCCAAAAATCACTCATTCAATTACTCCTTAAATTACTCCTTAATCACTCCTTAAATTTCTCCTTAAATTACTCCTTAATCACTCCTTAAATTTCTCCTTGAATTACTCCTTAATCACTCTTTAAATTACTTCTTACTTTACTCCTTAATCACTCCTTAAATTACTCCTTAATTTACTCCTTAATTTCTAGTCTCTTTTATTCTATTATTTAATTCTCTCTTGTTATTTTTATTTTTGCACCCAAAAGATAAATGCGGTTTTTAATCTTTTCAATATATTTTTAAATTCCTAGCTTCTATACTCCCACATTTTAATAAATTTTAATTCTTCTTTATCTTTTACAAGCCATGGTTTTCACTTAGTTTAATTCCCTCATTACTTTACCCCCTTTACTTTTAAGAAGACTTTAATTAACACCTAGGAGGGTTTTAGTTTACGCCCTAGCTTTATTT
>JASDQU010306828.1:192557-204374 GCA_032191745.1 Picea mariana | reverse complement strand
GCTATTATCAATCTATACGAAGATGATTTGGTGATTAGAGGTAATAGCAGGAATGAATACTAGGTTTTTAAAAGGATTTAATTCAAGCATTTAGCATAAAGGATCTTGGAGTATTTTCATTGTTAGCTTGGTATCTAGTTGTTCTGAAATGGCTTTCTTTATTTTATTTTCATTTTTATTAATGTTCTATGTTTTATGTGTTCTATGTGCAGGTTAAGATAAGCGTGGCTGGAGTTTTTCAAAAGAATGAAAACTACTCCTTATTTAGGCCCTCGGTTCCAGATTTGAACCAGGGCTCTGATACCAGATGTAAAGACCATCATTTAATTTAAACCACCATTAATTTAGAACAGAACAGTAAATTTGAAATTTACTTAATCTAGCACATTCAATCTAATTTTTCAATATATAAAGTTTACTAACAATTTACATACCTCGCTCTGATGCTATCTGCAGCCGTTTTCTCCCTTCGCTTGAACCTTCTCCTTAGGACACCCCAAAACCAGCCACCCTACTGACTAGTATGCCTAGCCCTAGGACATCAATGGATGTCCTAGCCCTCTTAGCCCAAAACCTCTTCAGCCCCCCGGTGCACTGTAAATCCCATTGTAAAATTTCACTCTGTCCCAATACTCCCCGTTCTCCACTCTCGTCGAATGCATGAATGAAAAATCCTCCCCTCTCCATAATCCTTCTCCCTCCCTTATGCCTCCTTCACTGCCCTTCCATTTACTCCCCCCACGAACTACCTTATCCCTTTATTAATGCCTTATCCATTCACTTATTACTTATTAATGGTCTTATCCTTTATGTAAATGTTTCCCTTTTACGTATTGGTTACGTTATCCCCCTATGGGATACGTAACTCCATTAACATTATATTTTATTTCCCCCCCTTTGTTTAACACTTAATTAATCAATTAATTAATTACTAAACAAAATAATCATTAACCATTAATTAAAGAGTTAATCATACTTAAACTATTCATAGTCAAAGTTAATTAATTAATAACAGATAGTTAATTAAGTTTATTTAATAATTAATTATAGTTTAGCTAATTTTTAGTAGGATTATTTATTAACTTAATCATCTTAATAATTAAGGGTCATTACAAAATTAGGGACTTCCGCTCCTTTGGGGCTCAAGGTTGAAGCTTCAAAAGTAAAGGATCCCTTTCRAGGTGCCTTCATTGTGGAGCAGTGCGTAAAACCTCCAACAACAGAAGTCGAAGACCCCCAAGTCTATGGCTATGCCTATATCTACCAGGCCAAATCCCTCATTTGCCACTTCAACGGACTTTGGCCCTCGGCCCCTACGCTAAAGGAATGGGTTGACAAGACCTGGTYRSAGGGTCATGAGTTGTTCTTATGTTCCAAGGGGTTCTTCATCGTCAACTTCTCCACAAAAKCCAAATGTCAATGCGTGCTAGAGTAAGGTCCTTGGTTCTAGGGMAAATCTGGTCTCTCCATGCAGCGATGGTTCTCGGATTTCAATCCACTGACCATGACAGCCATGACTACACCGGTTTGGGTAAGACTACCCAATATACCCCTTCATTTCTATTCTTCATATTTTTTACCCACCCTAGGCAATGCATTGGGTATATTTATCAGGATAGACACAGATAAAATAGCGAAAGGATTCGTCACTTTCGCCTGCATCTGCGTTGAAATTGACCTCAGTCAAGGGCTTCCGGATAGGATTCTTATAGATTGGGGTGATGGAGATCCTTTCATATGGATAGTTGATTATGAGAACACCGCCTTCAGATGTTGCTCCTGTCAGCAAACAAGGCACCTCCAGGAAACTTGTCCTCTTTCCCCCACCCCTCCCTCAAATTCTGGAGAACGAAAAAGAGCCAATGGTTGGCAAGGACCAAAATTTCACAAAAGCTGCCCGAACCCTTCCTCCGACAACAAGAAACATCACAAAGTTGCTCCAAATCCTTCGCCTTCCTCATTTCCTTCGCAGGCCCCAACTTTCTCTCAGTAGCCAATTGTCAACCCAAAACACTAGCCTGCAACCTCGACACAAAATCCTAAAGATTCATAAGTCATGATTTCAACTCTTGCAATTAAGTCCTTGCAGCCACCTCACGAAAAGGGGGAAACAATTGACACAATCATGATCACAGTGTCACTCCTAGTGACTCAGAAGCGACCTCATGAATCAGACAACTCAGACAACAACAAAGAAACACAAGTGAATTCAACAGCTCTAGATTATGGCACTTCCTCAGACCATCTGGCTTTGGTGGTAAAGGCTGTTGAGCCTACCATCTCCTTTGGTTGGATTGATGTTCGCAAAAAAAAAGGTAGAAAAGATCCTCACGGACCAACACAATGATCTGGTCCTTTCTCCTTATATTGTAATGTTTCATCTTCCTTTGCCCACACGCTCTATGGGGCTCTCTTTTAGAATAGGATAGTTTCAAATGATCCGTTGTTCTCTTTCTGAGGGGTCTTTTCCCATCCACAAATCAATGTATTACTTGCACTTTTTCATGGATTGAATAGAAGGATTCTCCCCTTTCTTACTTAAAAAAAAAATTAATTAAAACCATATTAGGACAATTAATTATCAAATTAATTACAATTAATAATCCCTATACATCTATTTAAGCAGGGTTGTTACATACACCCACCCTTCAGGAAACTTCGTCCCGAAGTTAAGGTATCTCATGGTACAAAGGAAAAGAAGCATGGTTCACACATTCATAACAATTAGCTGACATTATTAGTAAGTAAGTCAAGAAAACTCATACATACTAGTGTGCATGTACAAGAAATGCATGTGTAGCTAGTACATACAAGTCTTGTGCATGTACTAATAATCAATAACTATCACCCTTTAGTAATTTATGTATGCATCCAACCCAATCAACAAGACTAGTCTTTTATAAAAGACAGCAACCAATCAATTGTTTGAGAAATCCTTTAATTACAATTATCTGGTTCAATAATTTTATTTAGACAACTGTGGTTTAGTTACGAAATTATGAATATTCATATATACACATTTTCTTTTTAGAAAGGAAAACATTAAATTCCACCATAAGACAAATCTCCATACTTTCTCGACTATTTCTACTCATCCTTCCTCCCTAACTTACTTCCATATCCATTCCTATCCTTCCTCTACTGGACTATCTTGGAGCGTCAACTATACTGACCTAACTCCAAATAGAACCCTTAAGAGGAAGTGTCACTATCTCGACCAAGCTTCCTCAGTAGGAAACTGATAGTCATCATCACACGTCTTGGGGAGCGTGAGCTATAACCGTCCTCCCATGACTTTAGGTTTTGGAGGATACACAGTGGGAAATGCCTCCACCCCTCCTAATCATAACTAGGATCCACACCCTACAATGGAATATATAGTGGCACCATGTTGCTGGGAGTTTTGTCATCGTTTATTCGGTTTTGGGTAGTCTCATCACGTGAAATACTGCACTAGTCCACATATCATAGAAATGCATCCAAACCAATATAATTTCACATACATATATTCATACCATAATGTTTCTCGGCTAGTGGTCATGGCATTCACTTTCATCATTATCATCCCTTGGCTATCTCATAGCCCATGACCTGCAGATTAGTCTGTAACACAAACTCATACATTTCTATGTATTATCATCATGTAATTGCATACAATCATTATTTCAATTTGGTATCCATGTATCAACAACTTATCATCAAAGATTTCAAGTTAGAAATAGATCTCATAATACCCCATAATTCAATTTTGACACCCATTCATAAGATTATCATTTACCAAAATAAATTGCATCATAACCAACATCATTCTAATAGCATTTAAACATTCATTAAATTAACATTTTTACAATATGTCGCATCCTATACATCATCATCAATAACATTTAAACATTCATAAAATTTACATTCTCGTAGTAGATCACGTTACATACATCATCATCCATAACATTTAACATTCATAAAACCTACATTCACATGGCAGATTGCATTATATACATCATCATCAATAACATTTAAACATTCATAAAAGTTCATACATTTTAAAGTTTAAGTGTATCACCTAATAGTTTCACTGTGACTAGAAAATAAAGTATATAGGCCTCAGGTAATCCTAGTTGTCTAAGTCAAAAGGTGGTGTTACACACACCCCACCTTCGAGAAACATATTCTCGAGGTGGTCAAAAAAGTGAGGGATAGTCTTGTTGTAGTGTCTCGGCATCTTTCCAAGTAGCAGAACCTGGACTATACTTGTCCCATTGGACCATAACTTGGTCTACCAGACAGTTCCTGAGCTGTCAGACTCTACGGTCCAATATGCGTAACAGTTTTACCATGAGGGTTCCCACGTCCGATACCTGCAATTCCTTCCAATTTAGTTTATGATATTCATCAGCAACATAATGACGTAAAACAAATACATGATATACATTATGGTTTTTATGCAAGTGGGGTGGCAATACGGAACAATAGGCAATAGGTCCAATTTTCTCTTGGATTTTGAACGGTTCGATAAATCGAGGTGACAACTTTGTCCCCTTCCCGAACCGTATGGTAATATTATTAGGCCTAATACGAATGAAAACCTGGTCTCCCACTTCATAACTCTGGTCGGTCTTGTGTGCATCCGCATAACTTTTCTGCCTATCCTTTGCTTCCTTTGGTCTCTTCATAATTTGAATCACCTGTTCTTCCATCTCTTGAATCAATTCTGGCCCAACTGTTACTCGGTCTTCTAGTGTATCCCAACTCAATGGCATTCTGCATGGCCTTCCATACAGAGCTTCGTAGGGTGGCATTTCGATGGAGCTATGAAAACTGTTATTGTAGGAAAACTCTACCAAAGGTAGGTACTTCTCCCAATGGTTTTGATTATCCATGACATACATCCTAAGCATTTCTTCCATGACTTGATTTACTCTCTCAATTTGCCCATCTTTTTTAGGATGATAAGTCATGCTTGATTTTAACTGAGTCCCCAACGTTGAATGCAAACTTGTCCAAAACCTAGAAGTGAATCTGGAGTCCCTATATGAAATGATCTTCTTAGGTATCCCATGCAAATGGATAACCTCGCTTACAAGAACATGTGCCACATCAGTGACATCATAACTGTCTCTAACCAGAATAAAATGAGTGCTCTTGGCTAACTTATCCACTATCACAAGAATGGCATTGTGTCTATGAGATGTGAGCGGAAACCCCACAAAAAAATCCATAGAGATGAGTTCCCACTTGAACATAGGAACATCATATGGTTGTAGGAGGCCTGCTGGGTGATGGTGGTTAGCTTTCACTTGTTGACACTCTAGGCATTTGGCGACGAAATGGACTACATCGCGCTTTATGCCTACCCAGAAGAAGAGCTTCCTCATGTCTACGTACATCTTCTTCACACCTAGATGCACACAATAAAGTGCTCTATGGGCTTCCTTCAGTATGATGTTTTGAATATCCCCATCTTTAGGGATGTACATCCTTCCTCGATATCTCAATAGTCTGTCTGCTTCTAGACTATATCCTCCATACTTTGGATCTAACTGCCTCCCGCTCTAGAGGTTTGAAGTAATCTTTAAATACCAACTGTCTTCTTGGAGTTGTGTCAACACATGTTCCCTCATATCGACCTTTAAGGGTACCAAGGAGAAGATACAGGGTCTCCTACTCGAGGCATCTGCGACCAAATTTTCCTTTCCCTTGATGTACAAAATACCAAAATTTTACTCACTCAGCAACTCACTCCATCACCTTTGCCTCGCATTCATATCTCTTTAAGTGAAGAGATGTTTTAAACTTTGATGGTCCATTTTAAGCTCAAAGTTTCACCCCACAAGATAGTGCCTCCAAAGTTTCAGAACTAGAATTACAACTGCCAACTATAAATCATGAGTCGCGTATAACTCTTCGTGTTTCTTCAACTTCCTTGACGCATAAGCTATCACTCCTCCATCCTGCATTAGCACATCCCCCAACCCTTTCTTTGAGGCATCCGTGCAAACTATGAGGTCCTTTTCAATATCTGGCACTCATAGAATTGGCACACTAGTTAGTAACCTCTTAAACTCAATGAATGCACTATCACATTCTTCAGTCCATTCATACCTGACCCCCTTGCGCTGCAAAGTGGTGATGGGTTTCGCTATTTTGGAGAACCCTTCCACAAATATCTGATAATAACCTACTAGCCCCATGAATCTTCTTACCTCATGGGCATTTTTCGGCACTGGCCACTCCATAATGGCCTTTACCTTTTCTTGGTCCAAAGAGATTCCTTCATTGGAAATGATATGACCTAAATAGTGGATCTTTTTCTGGAAGAAGGAACACTTTGACAACTTCCCATACAATTTTTTCTCTCTAAGTTAGGACAACACCACTCATAAGTGTTCCTCATGTTCTCTTTCTTTCTTGAAATAGATGAGGATGTCATCTAGGAAGACTTGTACAAAACGATCTAAGTACTTCCAAAATACGTTGTTCATGAGGCTCATGAATACTGTTGGTGCATTGGTCAATTCGAAAGGTACTACGACAAACTTGTAATGTCCAAACCGAGTTCGAAAGGCGGCTTTTGGGATGTCACCTTTCTTAATCCTTAACTGATGATACCCTAATCCCAAATCAATCTTTGAGAATACCACTGCTCCTTTCATATGATCAAAGAGGTCATATATTTGTGGCATCGGGTATCTATTTTTCACTGTAGCACGATTCAAGTCCCTGTAATCCATACACAGTCGTAAGGATCCATCCTTATTCTTTACAAAAATTACTGGTGAGCCCCAAGGTGAGACACTGGGCCTTATTATCCCTAAGTCCAGTAACTCTTTCAACTGCATTTGCAATTTACAAAGTTTCGGTGCTGTCATCCGATATGAAGTCTTGGAAATTGGTTCTGCACTAGGTTTTAGCTCAATAGTAAAATCGAGCTCCCTCTCAAGAGGTAACCCTGGTAACTTGTTTGGAAAAACATCCTTAAATTCCGACAATACCGAGTACTGATCTAATGAGGGTCCCTTCCTTTCATTCACTGCTTCCACTACATAAAGTCGACACCCTTGTCCCAGGCATCGCTTAACCTTCATACTTGAGATAAAGCGTAATGACACTTTTCTCCGTACACCCTGGATCTCTACTGTCCTTCCCTCATTGTCGACACAAAGCACCCTCTTTGCGAAACAATCTACTAAAGCTCGGTGAGATGCTAACCAATCCATTCCTATGATTAGTTCATATGCCCCAAGAGTAGTGATGTATACCTTGAACCTGGTAGTACACACTCCCAGGTCTACTATACAATTATCAACACTAGGTCCTACCGCTTTTTTTTCCCCCGAAGCCATATCGACTTGTTTAAAGTCATCGTGCTCATAGGCTTCCAACCCACTCTTTTCTAATGTAGATGGTGAAATGAAACTATATGTCACACCAGAATCAAATAAAATCTTAACATTAATATGATTTAACGTACCTGATGACTCCACCACCGTGGATTGATGTTCATCCTGGCGATTATTAACCACTGTGTAAATATGGTGGCTACTACTTGCTCTTCCCATCGGGGCCTTTCCTTCCCTATGTGCAAATCCTGATTGTAACTCTGGGGAGTCACGCTGGTAATGGGGTCCTCCACATCCTCAATAGGTAACATGAGATTGAACCTGTGCACTATTATGTGACTGTCTCTTAAATGAGTTCCTCCCTCTGGAACCCCTACCCCTACTAGCTATTCCCTAAGATGGTTATGGACTTGTCTGCATCATTGGTGATGAACGCGATGCTGGACTCGCTACCATTGAAATCCCTACGGCTACTATCCTTGGCACGACTCTATTACCATATGATAGTGGCCTTGATCCCCCTCCCCTGGGAAATGGCCTCGGGGCCTTCCCTACGAATCCAGGATGATGCGAAAATATCGGTCTTGTACCCCCGGTTAAGTTCATGTGTTCCTCCACATAACTTGCATTTTCCACAGCTTTCGCTACCGAAGACGGTTTCCACATCCGTACCATATCTCTTATCTTAGGGTTCAATCCATAGACGAAGTGCTCTGTCTTTCGTTGGTCATTATCCATATACGAAACATATTTGACCAATTCCATAAATCTGATCTCATATTCTTCTACAGTTTTGTTTCCCTGTACTAAGGCATGAAATTCCCCTACCTGTTGTTCCTCGTAGTACGCTGGCAGATATTTCCTTCGGAACCTCTCTTCAAAAAGTTCCCAAGATACTGTGTCTGGGGTAAGATGCAGTTGTCTTTCTAGGTTGCCCCACCAGTTCAAGGTGATGTCTCTTAACTGAAAAATTGTGATATTTTCCTTTGAGTTGGACGTATAGTCCCTTAAGGCAAGACACCTTGTCATGCCTTCCAACCATGCTTTCGTGCATTCACTGGCGTGACCCCCGACAAACTCTGGAAGTTTGATCTTTTGCAATTCTCGAGTGATGTCTTCAAGTGGAGGTCCTCCCCCTGAATCCCTTGACGCTTTTGGATTACCCATTGCAGACGGTGGGGATTCCACTTCAGTCCCTGCTGGTTGTCGCCCCTTTAAAGTCTCATTAATGGCCTCCAACGAGCGCATTATGAGAGCTAGTTCGGGCGATGGTGGCAGAGACATTGGTGGTGTTGGTAGTGCTCGCAACGATGTTCCTCTGCCTTGATTCCCTCGAGTCCTGACCATCCTATATGATTTGACCTGCATCAACCAAAGTTGTGAGGGTGAGTTCAAGGACGTTTCAAATTGGCGCTACTTAAACTAGAAACAGGGTTAGGCGTAAGTTTTTCTTTACTTGTCTGTAAACATACATTACTCTCTTTAGGGGATTGGCTAGGTTAGGGGTAAGCATCTAATCTTGATGTTCTCACCTAAGAAAAATATTGATCCTCTCACTCCGTAGCTATGCTAGCACTGTACCCCACTCGCTAGATTCTCTAACTTACCTGCCTAGTGCGCATGAAGCCCCCTCCCGTTTATCTCGTTCTAAGTCCTTAACCGTTCAATAAACCAATCTAATTAATCACTTTAATTAGTCGTATCCACTTTCCTTGATGCCATCCCTGAGGTAGACACATCTAGCATCTACCAAACTCCTTTACACTGTCAGTGTGAGGAAAGTAAATCAGAGGAAGTTGTTCCTCCTTCCTTAAGCATGAATTACAAATTTTAATTATAATTTAACATAATTTTAATTATAAATAAATTTAAAACATGATCAATTAGTCATAAAAAACAATTAATTAATCATACAATTAATTAATTATAAAACTTAAACTCTAAATTAACTACATATAATTTAAATTATATTCTATTTATTAAAAATTATAATGGAAAATTAACTTAAATTATATTTAAAATTTAACATTAAATTTAAATTAAAAACTTAACCATTTAACCAAATAAATAAATAAATGAATAATAATAAAAATAAAATAAAACCATTTAACCAAATAAATAAATAATGAATAATAATAAAAATAAAAATAAAACCATTTAACCATTTAATGTGGGCAGTGGGTCCTTGCATGAGGCCCACGTGCCCCCCCCCATCTCTTCCCTTACCTAAAACCCTACACATATCCTAACAAACCCTAAACTCCTCAACCCTCACGCATTCTTCATCTCTGCAAATGTGGTTGGCCTCTCTCACTCTGGAGCTGTGGCGGAGTTAGGGTAAAGTCTTGCAGCTCCTCCCTCAATAGCTTTGGCACTGAGAGCTTAGTCTCTGCTTAGCTTGTGATGCTTCTTGCTGTGTTTGGTGCAGGTGCACTTGGTGTGTTGTTGTTTGATCTTATGTTGTTTTTTTTTTTTACTGACCTGTGTTTTGGTTGCAAGTCGCATGGGGATGGAGCTAAGCCTGCGGGCTAGTTTTTTTTTTCTTGCTCCTTGTAGGCTTGGTGCACTCGGCTCTTGTTCTAGACCTGTGTGTTGTAATGGTATTTGGATGCTAACCCGTGTTGTATGTTGATGGCAGTTGCTCTCTTTGACTCTGGACTTGTGTTGGTGCTAGCACGTTGGCAGCCCAGCCTTTAATGAGTTACCCATGTGTGGTTGGGGATATTATGGAACATGGCATGATCACTGAATGTAGTTATGTTTTGGTCATAATTACCATTCTTTTATTTTTGTGTTTGCAAGTCATTTCTGAAAATGGGTACTCATAGAAGCTCTGGAGGTGGTGGGTTTATGTTATAACTGTCTTTGTAAAAGATGGTAATGGTTGTTTCTTGCAGTCCTCTGATGATGTTTATGCATGACGTCAGTGGACTGTTTATGCTGCACTGATTCTTATTGTTGTTTGCACAGTTTTTGTCTCCTGGTTTGGTTCGGGTCAAATAGGAACAACTGGCCTCTCTCCATTCAGTTATAGTCGTTCCTGTCTGCAACGGTTGCACACATCGAGCAAGCCACAATAGTCATGTCTTTAGAGAAATACAACTTGTTTTAGTTGCATTGATTACAGTGATAGTGTTCTTCCCAACACAGATGCAAGTCGATGGTGTTGAGCGTGGAAATTATTATCTTGGGTCTCTTTACTTCTCACTCGTGTTCATGATGTTCCTTGGCATTCTGGAGCTATCGTTGACAATTCGATGACTTCCAATGTTCTTCAAACAAAGGGACCTTTACTTTTACCCAGCGTGGGTGTACACTCTTCCAGGATTTCTTCTGAATATTCCACATTCCATGTTTGATTCACTTATTTGGACCTCAATTACTTATTATGGGATTGGGTATTCTTCTGAAGCTGGCAGTGTGTAGTTGATGGATGGAGTGGATGTTGAATGTTGCATGGTGGCTTGGATTTGTTTCATTCCAGATCTCTGCTGCATTCGAATCTGGAATGCTCTTTATTTTTTTTGCGCCTCACTACATCAAGCATGCAAGTTCAGTGGTTGTCCGAGGTAGGTAAGGTTGATGACATTTCGAACATTCTTTCTTATCTGATGCACATAAATAATTAAAATACAGATTTATCTTGTAAGAATCCTTTTTATTTTGGGAGAATTTTTCTTCCATTTGAGGCTTTTCTTATTCCAATCGTTGATCAGAATGATTTAGTATGGTTTTGACCATATCGGTCTTTGACCTAAAGGCTGCAATTTTTGTTTTAACCTTTTAGTTTGCATAGCCTTTTATATTTTTTTTTGACAGTGTAGACTACTCAATGGATCCTAATGTTACTATCTATGGTTGGATAAAATCTTCTCAACAAGGTTGGTTCAAAGAGACCTTTGCCAAATTGCAGAAAAACTACAAAGCAACCCATCNCAGTGGTTGTCCGAGGTAGGTAAGGTTGATGACATTTCGAACATTCTTTCTTATCTGATGCATATAAATAATTAAAATACAGATTTATCTTGTAAGAATCCTTTTTATTTTGGGAGCATTTTTCTTCCATTTGAGGCTTTTCTTATTCCAATCGTTGATCAGAATGATTTAGTATGGTTTTGACCATATCGGTCTTTGACCTAAAGGCTGCAATTTTTGTTTTAACCTTTTAGTTTGCATAGCCTTTTATATTTTATTTTTACAGTGTAGACTACTCAACGGATCCTAATGTTACTATCTATGGTTGGATAAAATCTTCTCAACAAGGTTGGTTCAAAGAGACCTTTGCCAAATTGCAGAAAAACTACAAAGCAACCCATCAGTACAGTCTGAATTTGCTCTAGGCTTGGTGTATTTCCATATTCCTCTTCCAGAAGTAAAGATTTTTGGCAGTTCCAACATCATAGGAGTCAAACAAGAGTATATATATATATATATATATATATATATATATATATATATATATATATATATATATATATAT
>JASDQU010306828.1:170022-184350 GCA_032191745.1 Picea mariana | reverse complement strand
AAATTCCTTTTATTTCTAATGACTGCTTGGATATTACATTATCCCACTTGACCATGGTTGGGGGGATTGACAGGGTATCCTAGAAAGCATGTACCCATAGGTTTTGGTTTTCCACCAAGGGATTTGTAAAGGGCCATCATCCACTCCCATCATATCATCACTTTTACATCTTATCTCCCACTCATTTGCCCCATTCCCCTAGTCTGGGCATTAGGATGATCTGTTTTTTGGGTTACACCTTATCTCATGGGAAGAAGGGGCTAAAGGCCCAGAAGGTAAAAGTAGCTGGTAAAAGTTAAAATCCATAAAAATGAAACCTAGAGATGCCTCACCCAGGGATCCCCGAGAAGGAAATAAAAAGCCTCTCAGCAAGAAATAAGAGGGACCCAAATAAAAACATAACAAGACCTAGCCAAGAGGATAGGGGGTCTCATCACAAGCTAGCCTATTATTTTCATGGGAACCTAGCAGTATGACATTTCCATTATCTAGTTACCACGCTAGGGCAGTGAACTTTGGTTGCATGGCCAAGGGAAAGGGGGTCTCATCATGAGCTAGCCTTATCATCTCTATGAAAGTACTTGTGGGTAACACTATCAACTCTGGTCACCATGCCAAAGAAGTGTCCTCTAGTTAGACCTTGAAATAAATAAGAAAAAGAAATAAAGGAAAGAAAGAATAAATGCAATAAAAGGCTTGGAAATAATTGCATCCATGACGGGTACAACTCACCTTCTACAAAGGAACCCACAGGTAATATTGTACATCCCTGTCTTTCACTCTACCCGTATGTCTAGACATCCCTTGACCACATCACCTCATGTTACATGGATTGGATGATATCCTATGGAGACTTTCCTTTTCTTATGGATGCTGTCCCAATAGGGTGTTTTGTCTTTTTCTTCGGCTTTGTATTGTAGGTCATTGTAATATATTTGAGATATTGAATGATATATCAGGGGTTTTATGCATATATTTGATAAAATTAATGATGAAACATGATTGGCATTGCTATGATCCCTGTGACTAATGAGCCCATGGAGGGTGAAGCTTTTGATGTGTAGGACCATGCCCGATGGACAAGTACCATTTGGAACCGTACACATGGGGAGATGATTAGCTCGGACCTCCATGGGGCTGAAGAACCCATCAGATGGTTATTGCGACCCCATCAGGGGAAGAGATAGGGCAGTGATTGGTTGATCTCTTGCACATGAGAAGAAGAAGGATTTTCCACTCAGGACACTTTGGCTGAGCCCAGCCCAGGGGGGTTGACCCCTCTCAGATGGAGTGTTTCCCTTTCATGACTAGGATGTCATCCAAGAGGCCTTGACATCACCTTGAGCATGTGGCAGTTTGACAGGATGACTAGCACATGTGGAAGCTTTGAGGAGCCCAGGAAGGGATAATGTTTGACTTTTGGATGCTGGACTAGCCCCAAAACGGCCTAACGTCTCCCTCAAAGGGGATTGACGTCTCACTTTTTCCTCATTTAGGTCTTTACTTAGCAATTAATGTAAAAAAAATATGATTTTGGTTTGTAGCCTTGTCGGCTATTTTTAATTACCTAATTTTAATTATAGGTCATGATACACTATATATTCAGGATGTTTTTCCCTCATTTGAATAACACACAACTCACTCTCTTGTGAGGTCTAATTTTTGCACCCTAGTTTGGGTATTTGGTCTTTAAAGGGAAGCGCACTTGTTGATGGAAGGATTTTCTTGGCATGTTTGGCATTCTCTTGAAGGAAGGTTTACAACTAGGGTTTTCATATACTTTTCATCATGATATGTAAGTGTTTTTCTTGAAAAAATTCTTAATTGAATGGTTGTATGTTTACATTCTTGCATTTACTTATAAATTTGCTAATTTTAAAACCCTAGGTGACAAGCACACAAGTAGGTCCTTGTTTCATGTCCCCTTAGAGAGAAATATTCATCCATTGAAGGAGGAAGAAAGAGCCTAGCCTTTGCTACACTCTTCTCACTTCTTCACTTAAGCTATCTTTGATTTTAAAGGTTAAAAGGAGGGTGACGTCCGAGGCCTAGGTTATCTACACCTAGGGTTGTCTATCTTCTAGGGTTTTAGTGATAGAGCCTTGCCATTGCAACACTCTCCCTCATTTTATCCTCTTGTTTTATCTCTTCTCATATGCTAGCCATTTTGCCAAGTTTGACCTAAAGAAGGAGGAAAGAGCACAAGACCTTGCTTAAGCAACATCAGAGTGAGCCTCTTTCCCCTAGGGTTTTGATTCTAGGGCCTTCCCATTGCAGCACTCTAGAACCCTTCCCTCTTGTTTTTAGCCTATTACTCCTTCAACCTTGTGTCCTCTCCTTGAATGACTCCATATACCCTTAGGCACTAATCTTAGCCACACAACATTGAAGTGATAGTGCTCAAACCAACTCTCAAAACTTTAAATTTTGAAACCCTAACTAACTAGCTAGCCCTAACTAGGTTGATGTCACACTTGGTTATTCCATCTTGACACAACATCTTTGAATGATAAGCAATTAGATTATGATCGAAAGCATTTATTGAGTTAAAGTTTGATTAGATACATTGTTGATTACATCATCTCGATAGTTATTGATGAAGTAATACTTCTCTATTGCTATATTGATAAAACGTTGATCTCATCAATACCTGTTGTTTCATTGCTTATATATTGATGTCAGATAATTACATGAAGTACTAAGCCACAAATATATATCCGGCATACATATTATCTTGTTATTGTCTTGTTTCATGCAGGTGTTCTCTTTTGGGTATACACTTTTTTATTGGTTGATTAGCCGGATTATCTGACCATTGGTGGTAACCTGTGGGGAGGAAATTTTTCCTTGATCCTTATACTTTGGCCTCTTCAAAAACCCAGGTTTCCAGGGACGTCTTCCTTGGGTTAACCTCCCTAAATAGAAAGAACCTCCCCATTGAGGTAACATAGGGTGGGGAAGGTTCCTATTACGCCAGTTTGGCCTCAATCCTCTAGCCTTTTGACCTAGCTATAAACTGTGCGATAACACACATCTGATTAGATGTTATGATGATTGATTATTTTGTTGACATGATTTGTTGATGATGCGGGTTGAGGATAACTTGTTGACTATATGCACATGTTGAGTAGACGGGTCATACACAACAACCAGAGACATTGAGAGAGAGGTATGGAAAACAACCCTTCCAAATCCTACTAGCACTCCTGTCGTGGCTCAAACTGTAGGTTAAAGATTACTTAGTTCGAGAAGACCCATGATGTCATCAGTGAAGACTCCAACAGTTGCTCATGATGATTCTACAGGGTGCGTAATAAGGAAGACTCCTTATTCCTTAGAGGCCCTATCACCTTGTGGAGTATTGACTCCAGGGGTTTTTGATGTCTACCAAGTTAGTTAAGAGGTGAGTGGCACCGTTGGAGCCCATAGTGCGTCCTGAAGGGAATGCCATGAAAGGAAAATGAAAAGAGGCGAGTGGCACCCTTGGAGCATGTAGTGCATGTTGAAGGGAATGTTGTGCAAGAAAAATAGAAAAAATCAAGTGGCACCCTTGGAGCAACTAGTTTGTCCTGAAGGGAACATCGTGATTTTAATGGGCAACTGAATAAACCTAATCATCCTTAAAATGAATGATGTGATAAGTAATATTTCAAAATAATTTTCCTAATAAAAATGTCGCCCAACCTTGGAAATTAAAATCTAGGTCTAAGTGATACTTGTGGAAAATAAATAAAAATAATCATAATTAAAGATGTGACAAGAAGGGGGTAAGAAATTCAATTAATTTATTAAAATAAAATTACTTTGGGTGATTAAATTTTTTAAAAAAGGAAATGATTGTTTTTCTACTTAAGTCAATTAAATTTTATTCATTAAAAGGAGAAAGAGGTGGTTTTTATACACTTGCTAATTTGAGTTTTAGATAAAAAGGGAAAAGAGGGAAACCTAAAATAAATAGGAAACTAAGGGAAAAAGGGGAAACATAAATAAAAAAGGAAACATAAGGAAAAAGTTGAATCACTAACTTAGTAAGGAATCTTGCCTTTACGAACCTTCTAATTATGAACTTAACTAGAAATTTAGTAAGGGCACACGACATTTGAAATGTGTAAGGGAGTATGGGGACACCAAGGAGTGATTTTAGGAATACTTTTAGGTGGGTGAGTGAAATGGGAGTAATTAAATAGTTATTGAAATTAATTTTTTGTGTAACTAGGGGGATGGGTGACATGTGTATGGAGGAGGTTTTTTCTGAATTGAATTAATGAAAAATAAATTAATGGGAATTTGGGAAAGAAATCACTGAGAAACTTTATAAAAATGATGGAGGAGGAGGAGTATGGATCGGATTTTGGATGCGTAACGTTACACTATTGAATTTTTTTCTTGATTGACTTATCTTGTGGGAGTTGGGATACCTAACTCGAGTAATGAGTGGTAGCTTGTGACATTCCCAAAAATAAAATATTGGAAATTTATTCCATTTTTAGTAAATTCTAATTTGGAATTTTTTCTCCATTTATGGCAATACCGAATTTCGAATTTGGTATTTGTAATTAATTATTTTGACTGTTGGGCAGAGAACTGATTTGACCCAACTAACTATTTGACTATGACACTTGTATGGAAACAAAATATTTTATATTGATTGCAGGAGGACAAATGGAACAACCATGTTAAATTTAGCTGACCATGAATCCATGAGTGGGGAACATGTTGGAACTACCTATGGGCTGATTATTACAAGTGGAAAATCAGTGATTTGGCCATTGGCAGCCCCTGAAAATCAGGGATTTAGAAAGCTGTGAAAATTCCCAAGGGAGGGAAAAAGACCTGGGCAAAATTGATAAATAGCATATGTGAGGAGGCAGGGCACTGCCAAGTATGAGAAGAAAAGGAACTATGGATTTTCCTTGTTGTTATGAGAACTGTTGAGTAAGTGTGAGGCAAGAGGATAACTGCTGGAATTGTGGACATTGCTGAGAAGGAGTCTTCCAAATTCACCCTGATGGATTCATGGTCAGGCTAGCGGGTGAATCGGGCAAGAAATTTTGGCTGCCTATACTACAATTGGGAGGAACGTGGTTGTTCCCTTTGTATTCTTGCAAAAATGGTTCATATATGTTGATCTACTCCTTCTTTGTGTTAAATAATCATTTATACTGGTGTTATGTATATGTTAATTTTGTATTGAAGTACTTCCATGGGAGAAATCTGTTGTGTCATAATCTGTTTCTGTAATAGGAAAAAATGATTGGTTTGTAATCATTTAACTGCTTTATGACGACGGATCAATGGTCGTCTTGACCCTTCAGGATGTGAGGGTTCACTATCAAGTGGTGGCCACCTTAACCTTTGCAGGCCACCAAATACCATCACCACCCTGATTTAATTTTTCTTAAGGTCGAAGGGGTAAGTTTTGTTCCCATAAATACTTGAATCATATTGTAATTCTGGACATAGAGGGTGAGATAGCTTGAAATCATTTCCTGAATTGATTTGGTTATTCCTTGTTTTGGAGGTTTTCTCTACGATTATGATTTTTTTGTTATTGAGTTTGTAAACTCATTTTTATTTCTTGATAAATTCATTTTTTGAGTGAACACAATAATTATTTATTTTTACCAATTACCAACTTGGTCATTTATTTATTCCGAGTTTATTTGTTGGAGCATGTGATTTTAAAAAAGCAATTAAATACAAAATTGATATTTTGGCATTCGGGACTTGCTTGATACATATATACAGAGTTCCTTTGCATTACCAAACACCAAAACCCAAAATTGTTGGGCCCACACCCTAATCTCATTTCGCAATTCGACTTTTCTTATTTCATTTTGTTTTTGCGTTAGGTGTGAGTAAACCCCAAAATTTTGAGCCCCGAAAATCTGAAGTGATAGTCCCACAGTCCATTCACATTTTCGCAATTCAGGAGTTGTTGTATGTTGGTGTTTGGATTTTGAAATCGCCAAATCCCGAACCTCGAAACCCCGAAGTGTTGGGCCCATAGTCTTTCCGCATTTCGCGATTCGGCAAACAACATGGTCTTTTGTTTTTTGTGTTCAGCATTTGTAATCGTAAAAACCCAATTGACCTCTATTTTTTCACAAAACTGTAGGAACATAGTAGGAATTATTTGTTATAGGAACAACTCTAATACGGTAATGAATGGACTAGCAAAAACGATGCAGGATCTTCATCCAGAATAGAGGTAGAATAGAAATAACAGATCATATTACAAGTCATTGTGTACAGAGCATGACAAGTACATAAATTATTGTATATGAAAGTATTAAACTAATCAAGCAGATTTTTATTACGATTTTTCTAAGAGTTCTGCTTGCCATAAGTTCATAGACCTTTAAGTATTCAAAATTTCGTAATTAGACTATTGTTTAGTGCAATAAAAGGTTGAAAACAAGATGGGATCCTTCGAGTTAACAATGCTTGATGTGTAAGCTACTGGTGTGTAATAATGAGACCCAAGTTAGGTAGATATACTTGCATGTTTATATTTTTTGTAAGTAAATATGCAGGACCATAGCACGTAACTGAGCTTTCCAATTATTAAACTAGAATCAAGATAAAACTATACCTATGACAGTGAATCACTCTATATATATTTAGAGAAATCTATAGGTATGTACATACTTATAGTTGGAAATAAGTACAGATGTTAATGGAGAGTTAAAGAGAACTCCCTACAACAAGAATGATAATATACGCCTTTATACGCGCACATAGTAGACAGTCAAGATACCTACTGTTATAGAAGTCATGAAGATCCAACCTTGCAATTAAAAGCATAATTAAATGTGCAGAATTGATTACTTAGACAATCCCAGATTCCTTGTCCTTCCAACTCTTGGTCGCTGAAATGACGAAAGCGGCTTAACAGTTCTGGATCGCAATTAGCCTCCATCCACGTGACCACCACTCTGTGACCACGCGCTTAACGTCAAAGTGCTACCGGCTTTTCACAATTCGGGGAATCATGATGGAAGCATTCCTCCTGTTCTAGGTCCTTAGAACTCCTGAACCTCAAGATGTTGAAATATCCCTCTTAAGAGATCAACGGTCCAGATTCCTCTTGAAATGATTACCACAATCCCACTGGATCGACGATCCATAACCTTTCAAGATATTCCCAGAACCTTGACCACTCACCACATGTTCTCCTTGATGAATGGTGTCGATCGTTTTGCAATTTTTCAAACCAGGAGTTCACAATGCAGTGACTCCAAAATCACTTGCTGCTCCAAACCCCAAACTCTGAAATAGTGAAATTCAATGCCTTAGAGTGTTGGAAGACACTCGGCCTTAATCTCCTCGCTGCTCTGCAAGATCCAATGACTCTCGCAACTTTGACACTTCTTCCACGAAGTGTTTCCACCGTTCATACAACTCCTCTCCTAGGGTGCTTCTAAGCGCTTAAATCCCTCGTAACTTGGTGCGATCCTATGGTTCTTGGTATTTTGGCACTTCACCTCGAAGTGTCTCCACCATCCATTTCAGCTGCTCTCCTGTGCGACCACCCAGAGGTTAAACTATGTGCACCCAGATCCTTTCTCTGAACCTCAAGGGTTCCTTCGAACTAAGTTTAGATATTGCCTATATACATATAAGTATGTTGGAGTAGTTTGAAAGTTAAGGGAAGTGATAGAATTATGGAAAGAATTTATCCACATAAGATTTTCTGTTCAAAGTAAACTAGACTAGTGTAATAATGTCATTATGGATAGAAATGTATCTTACCTTCTCTTAAATTATAAAGGTTAAATGAAATTGAATTATGTAATATATATTTTTTTTTTATGGTGAGTTTGAGGTACATTACATATGGTATTAGAGAAAAAGCTACAACACTGGGCCTGACCAGGGCCACATTAGCTACTTAGTATACATTCCGATGTATGTAAAACTAATAAATCTTATGGCTTCAAACATAAATCCCTTTCTATTTTTTTTGGTAAATTATGGAAGCTCAAGAGGGTGCAGAATTCAAGATGGAAGGAAATATGAAGCAAGGACCTCTAGGAGATCCAGTACAGAACAATGATGAAAGCTCACCCACAGAGGTGTTGGAAACAATCAGGAATCTTATTGTTGAACTACAGGTTTTCAAGGTCGACAAGGAAAAATTGAAGAAAGCACAACAGGAACAACAAGAGATAAATGAAGTCCTACTGCATAGTATAGTAACCAAGAAAATCCCAAAAGATGATAACCATGATGAAGAAGTCAGTAAAAGGGCCTCCAAGAATTCTGGACCGGAAACAGAAAAAGGAGATAGTTCATCTAAAGGGACATCTCTAGTTGAGGAAAAAACTATACCAGACAGAAAAAGAAAACAAGTATACCACCTTAAAGGAGAATTTAAAAATATTAAACCAGCTACCTTTGATGGAGAATGTAGGACAGGAGAAGACGTTGAGGCGTGGTTGTTGGAAATCAAAAAATAATTCTAGATCTACAACTATTTCACCAACATGAAGGTCAGAATGGCCATCTACAATCTAAAGGGGAAGGCCAACATTTGGTGGCAGGACCTGAAATTGGCCAAGGGCCTAAAGGAGAAACAGTTGGAATGGTCTGACTTTAAGAAGTATTTCAAGAAACAATACCTTTATGAAAGCTATTATGAAAGGAAGAGAAAATAATTTTACGAGTTACGACTCAGACAGATGATGATGGAGGACCTTATAAATAAGTTTCTGCAACTACTAAGGTTTATACCGTACATTCCGGAGGATAAGGTAAAAATCCAATGATTCTTAATATGTTTACCATAGACCTACCGGGACAGAATTGAGTTTAACAGCCCCAAATCCTTGAGTGAAGTATTCAGTAAAGAACGAATGTGCTATGACCAATATAAACAGTGGGTAGAGTTTCCTAAGACCTAGAAGGATAAGAAGCAAGATCGAATGAACCAGCGGAAGAAGGGATACCAGCCATCTCTTTATCGGAATGCAACAAAAAGTTTCCCAGGGAAGGATTTTCACTCCAATCATCCAAATACGCAAGTTAGCAGTAAACTGATAAACCTGGGAACAAAGAAGTTTGGGGACAACTCCTGTGAGCCATTAAAGTGTTGGGAGTGTGGAGAGCCTCATCTAAGGAGGAATTGTCCACATTTAATTGCAACAAATAGAACTACTTCTCACAATTTGCAGGAAGCCTTGACAGTGGGAGACATGGGTAGATGTCTACATCAGATAAATGTAGCGATAGATGGTCGACAAGCTGACCACCAGTCCTCGATGTTAGAAATCGAAGGTAAAATCAATGACATTCAAATTTCTGTTTAATTGACCCTGAATCTACGTTAAGTTATATTACTCCCGATGCAGTAGAGTCAAATAAACTTAAGAAACTGAAGCACGTAAAATCATGGCTTGTACAACTAGAAATAGCCACTAAAAGGAAAGTAGTTGAGTTTATTTTTGATCTTGAGTTTAGCTTAGATGGTCAAAATATAAGGACCAATCTGAACATCCTACAACTAGGATTTTATGATACGATTATCGGGATGGATTGGTTGGAACAACATAAAGCAATACTAGACTGTTATACAAAGAGACTTAGCTATAAAGATAATTTTGGCACTGTTAGAACAACCCAAGGAATACCGAAACCTGTATCAGTTAGACAAGTTTCAGCAATGAAACCCAAGAAATGTATTAGAAAGGGATGTCAAGTTTACGCCATCCAAGTGACGAATCTATTAGAAAAATAAGATAAGCCCAAGTTAGAAGACTTTGCTTTCCTACATGAATTTAGAGACATGTTTGTGGATGAGATACCAGAATTACCTCTTAGAAGGGAAATAGATTTCTCCATAGATATACTACCCAGATCAACCCCTATCTCAAAAGCATCCTACCGAATGAGTCTACCAGAACTGACAGAATTAAAAATACAATTACAAGAATTGTTGGACAAAGAGTATATTAGACCGAGTGTCTCGCCATGGGGAGAACCAGTCCTCTTTGTGAAAAAGAAAGATGGTACTCTAAGACTATGTATCGATTATAGACAACTGAACAAAATGACCATTAAGAACAAATACCCCTTACCTAGGATAAATGATCTGTTCGATCAAGTTGGTGGGGCCAAGATCTTTTCAAAATTGGATTTATGATCCGATTATCATCAAGTTAGGATAAAGGACGAGGACATATACAAAACAACTTTTTGAACAAGATATGGACATTACAAGTTTGTATTCATACCTTTCGGACTCACTAACGCACCATCCACATTTATGTTCTTGATGAACAACATTTTCAGTCAGTACTTAGACAAGTTCATAGTAGTATTTATCGATGATATTCTGGTCTATTCTAAAATGGAGGAAGAACATGATGAACACTTAAGAATAGCTCTGCAAACATTAAGGAAACACAAACTATACACAAAATTTGACAAATTTGACTTTTATAAAAAAGAAATACAATATTTAGGACATGTCATTTCCTCGGAAGGTATTGTCGTAGACCCAAAAAAGATAAAAGCCATTATGGAATGTCCAATACCTAAGGATGTGGTAGATATCCGGTCATTCATGGGAATCACCAGATATTATCGCAGATTCATAGAAGGGTTTTCCAAGATAGCCTACCCTATCACATCATTACAAAAGAAAGGGACCAAGTTTAACTAGTCGCAAAAGTGTCAAGACAGTTTTAACAAGCTGAAAGAATTATTGACATCGGCACCCATTTTGAAGGTAGAAGACCTAGATAAAGACTTCAGAGTATGTGTTGATGCAAGTAAAGAGGGACTAGGTGGTGTTCCAACTCAAGAAGGGCACGTGATTTGTTACAAGTCTCAGAAATTAAAAGAACACACAGGAAATTCTGTCACTCATGACTTAGAATTGGCAGCAGTAATACATGCCTTAAAAATGTGGCAAAACTATATAATGGGTAGAAAATTCCTACTATTGATGGATAATAGCAGGGTGAAATATATGTTTAACCAACCAGACCTTAATGAAAGACAAGCAAGGTGGCTACCCTTCCTGAGAGAATTCAACTTCGAGGTTAGACATATCAAGGGTAAAGAAAAATAAAGTAGCAGACGCTTTAAGCAGAAGAGTCCATGGGTTATTTGAGATAAATATCAGCAGGGCAGAAAGCGATATGGAACAAAGAATAAGGATGGCAAGTATTAATGACGTAAATTACACTAAGGTGATGGAAAAATTTCAAAATAGTATCGCAAACTCAGATAAACCAGATATACGTATCGACAAGAAGGGACTATTATGACTTAAAAATGGACTTTACATACCAGATTCAACAGAGTTAAAATTAACTATTTTAGACGAAGTGCATAAGAAACTGTATTATGGCCATCCAGGTTACGAGAAAACATTAACAGTACTCAGAAAACTATTTTACTGGCCTAATATGAAGGGTGAAACAACAAAGTACTTGTCTAGGTGCCAAGATTATCAGTAGTTTAAGGCTGAGCACCAGCACCCAGCCAACCTATTACAGCCATTACCAGTACCAGAATGGAAATGGGAGACTATATCACTAGACTTTAAAACAGGTTTTCCTAAAACTCAGAAACAGAATGATTCTATCATGGTTGTAATCGATAAACTTAGTAAGTATGCACACTTTATTCCCATAAAGTCTACTTTTAAATCTATAAACATTGTTGAAATATTCATGAAAGAAATTTTTAGACTGCATGGTATTCCTAAAATGGTGGTTTCAGATAGAGACATAAAATTTACATCCACTTTTTGGAAGGAATTGTTTGCAGGACTAAAAACTAACTTGAAATTTAGTACGAGATATCATCCACAAACGGATGGATAGACCGAAAGGACAAACCAGATCATAGAAGATATGATTCACATGTATGTAAGAACAAAACTGAGCAGTGAGAAGACTACCTGCACTTGGCAGAATTTGCATATAACAATGGGTACCAAACTTCGGCTAAGTTGAGCCCTTTCAAAATACTGTATGGAAGAAAGTGTACAACTCCAACTAGCTAGGATAACCTGACTGACAGACTTATGGTTGGACTAGAGATGCTCCAAGAAATGGAGAACATGGTAAGAAAGGTACAACAGAACTTGAAAGAATCATAGGACAGACAGAAGAGTTATGTAGACCAGAAAAGGAGACACTTGGAATTTCAAGTAGGAGACCATGTTTACTTGAAGGTCAAAGCCCGAAAAAGCTCATTGAAGTTAGGGAACTATGCCAATATGGCACTCAGGTTTTTTGGGCCCTTCGAGATACTAGCTTGAATTGGACCYGTAGCATATCAACTTGCACTTCTAGCTAATCTAAGAATTCATAATGTATTTCATGTTTCTTTGTTGAAAACGTATATTCATGACCCTACTCATATGATTGATTGGAACTTGGTGTAGGTGGAACCCGAAGGCGAGGTCTAGGTGGAACCCCTGTGCATTCTGGATTGGAGAGAAATAACACTTTAGAACAGAGCCGTTGTTCAGGTAAAGGTGCAATGGAAGCACTTTAGTCCTGAGGAAGCCACTTGGGAGTTGGAGAGAGATTTACAGAAATCTCATCCAACCCTGTTCCAAGAAGGGAACGAACACTGAGGACAGTGTTTTACTGAAGGGGGAAAGGATATGACATCCCAAATAATAAAACATTTTTGAAATTTAATTGCTGGAAATTTATTCCGTTTTTAGTAAATTCAAATTTGGATTTTTTTTTCCATTTATGGAAATTATGAATTTCGAATTTAATAATTGTAATTAATTATTTTTACTGTCGGCCAGAGACCTGATTTCACCCAACTAACTATTTGACTATGACACTTGTATGGAAACATAATATTTTATATTGATTGCAGGAGGACAAATGGAACAACCATGTTAAATTTAGCTGACCATGACTCCATGAGTGGGGAACATGTTGGAACTACCTCTGGGCTGATTATTAATAGTGGTAAATTAGTGATTTGGCCATTGGCAGCCCCTAAAAATCAAGGATTTAGAAATCTACGAAAATTCCCAAGGGAGGGAAAAAGACATGGGCAAAATTGATAAATAGCATATGTGAGGAGGCGGGATGCTACCAAGTATGCAGAGAAAAGGGACTATGGATTTTTGTTGCTATTATGAGCACTGCTGAGTAAGTGTGAGGAAAGAAGATAATTGCTAGAATTGTGGACATTGTTGAGAAGGAGTCTTCCAAATTCTCCCTCATGGATTCATGGTCAGGCTAGGGGGTGAATCAGGCAAGAAATTTGGGCTGCCTATTCTACGGTTGGGAGGAACGTGGTTGTTCTCTTTGCCTTCCAACAAAACTGGTTCAAATATGTTGATCTACTCCTTCTTTGTGTTAAATAATCATTTATACTGGTGATATGTATATGTTAATTCTATATTGAAGTACATCCATGGGATAAATATGTCGTGTCATAATCTGTTTCTGTAATAGGAAAAACTTGTTGGTTTGTAATCATTTCACCACTTTATAATGACGGATCGGTGGCCATCTTGACCCTTCAAGACGTGAGGGTTCATTATCAAGCGGTGGCCACCTTAGCCATTGCAGGCCACAAAATACCATGACCGCCCTGATTAAATTTTTCTTAAGGTCGAAGGGGCAAGTTTTGTTCACATAAATACTTGAATCATATTGTAATTCTAGACACAGAGGGCGAGATAGCTTGAAAGAATTTCCTGAATTGATTTGGTTATTCCCTATTTTGGAGTTTTGCTCTGCGATTATGATTTTTCTATTATTGAGTTTGTAAACTCATTTTTATTTCTTGATAAATTCATTTTTTGAGCAAACACAATAATTATTTGTTTTTACCAATTACAAACCCATTCATTTATTTATTCCGAGTTTATTTTTTGGAGCATTTGATTTTTAAAAAGAGATTAAATACAAAATTGATATTTCAGCATTCGGGACTTGCTTGATACATATATGTGGAGTTCCTTTGCTTTACTAAACACTGAAACCCGAAATTTTTGGGCCCACAACCTAATCTCATTTCGCAATTCGGCTTTTCTTATTTCATTTTGTTTGTGCGTCAGGTGTTCTTAAACACCAAAATTCCAAACCTCGAAACCCTAAACCCTGAAACCCCGAAGTGCTAGTCCCACATTCCATTCACATTTTCGTAATTCGGGAGTTGTTGTATGTTGGTGTTTGGAATTTGAAATTGGGAAATCCCGAACCCCAAAACCCTGAAGTGTTGGGCCCACAGTCTTTTCGCGTTTTGCGATTCAGCAAACAACGTGGTCTTCTATTTTTTGTGTTCGGCATTTGTAATCGCCGAAACCCGATTGACCTCTGTTTTTTCACAAAA